>JAQQSK010011622.1:0-12199 GCA_028658325.1 Potorous gilbertii
GAAGGAATAAAATGAACACTCATTTTAGTATGAAATCCTATCTTACAATACAGGAAAGTGAGGAAGAAGGAGATAAGCAGGGTGGGGGGGGATGATGGAAGGGAGGACAATGGGAGGAGGGAGCAATTTGAAGTCAACGCTCTTGGGGAGGGACAGGATCAAAAGAGAGAATAGAAGCAATGGGGGGCAGGATAGGATGGAGGGAAATATAGTTAGTCTTACACAACACAACTATTATGGAAGTCATTTGCAAAACTACACAGATATGGTCTATATTGAATTGCCTGCCTTCCCAAGGGAATGGGTGGGGAGGGAGGAATGGGGGAGAAGTTGGAATTCAAAGTTTAAGGAACAGCTATTGAGTATTGTTCTTGCTACTAGGAAATAAGAAATAGAGGTAATGGGGAATAGAAAATTATCTGACCCTACAGGACAAAAGAGTAGAAGGGGTAAGTGAAGGGAGGGATGATAGAAGAGAGGGCAGATTGGTGATATGGGTAATTAGAATGCTCAGTGTATTGGAGAGGGGGGAGGGGACAAATGGGGAGAAAATTTGGAACCCAAAGTTTTGTGAAAATAAATGTAAAAAGTTAAATAAATTTATTTAATAAAAAAATAAAATAAATGATATCAACAATCTTGTGGAGGGACAGGATCAAAAGATACAATAAAAGCAATGGGGGTCAGGATAGGATGGAGGGAATTATAGTTAATCATACACAAGACGACTGTTATGGAAGTCACTTGCAAAACTACACAGATATGGCCTATATTGAATTGCCTGACTTCCCAAAGGGAATGAGTGAAAAGGAAGGGATGGGGAGAAGTTGGAACTCAAAATTTTCGGAACAACTGTTGTGTATTGTTCTTTCAACTAGGAAATAGAAATACAGATAATGGGGTATAGAAACTTATCTTGCCCAACAGGACAAAAGAGAAGATAGGGATAAGGGAAGGGAGGGATGTTAGAAGAGAGGGCAGATTGGTGATAGGGGCAATTAGAATACTTGGTGTTTTGGGGTGTGGGGAGAGGAGAAATGTGGAGAAAATTTGGAACCCAAAATTTTATGGAAATGAATGTTGAAAAGTTAAATAAGTAGATAAATTAAAATTTAGGGGAAAACAATTCTATGGAACTATAGTCAGGATAACACATCTAGCAGCTTCTACCTTAAAGAACCAAAGGGCTTGGAACATTATATTTCAAAAAACAAAGGAGCTGGATGTGCAACCAGGAATAACTTACTTAGCATTGCTGAGTATAATTCTGAATGGAAAAAAGAAGAGGACTTTCAGGTATTTCTGACAAAAGACAAGAACTCAAAGGAAAGTTTGACATATAAGATCTAGGAGAAACATAAGCTAAATATTAAAGACCAAATAATAATTCAAACTTCTTCTCTATTGTGAAGGTAGGGCCAAAAATTTTTATGTGGATTTTCCACATGGTGGGGGCACCATAACCCTAACAACCATGATGTGGAAGAGTCTATAAATTAATTAAAAGAGATAAACAGAAAACTACATTACAATAAAAGGTGCCAAAGAAAATGAATTCGATAAATCTAGTAAAAAAAAAATAAATAAGAAAGAAGTTAAGGAGGTGAAAAGAATCTTATCTAGATATGATAGAAATTTGGAGACAAATGAATAGAAAGAGAAAATAATATATCCTCTTCTCAGTGGTACATGGCACCTTTACAAAAATTGTCCATATATTAGGGCACAAAAACTTTAAAATTGAGAGAAAATTTTCATAGACAGTTTCTAAGACAAAGGTACATATGTTAAATATATAAAGAACTTTGTCTAATGTATAAGACTGAGTCATTCCTCAATTGACAAATGTTCAAAGGATATGAACAGGCAGTTTTTTGATGAGGAAATCAAAACTAAATTTATATGTAGTCATATAAAAATGCTCTAAATCACTATTGATTAGAGAAATGCACCTTAAAACAACTTTGAGATATCATCTTACACCTATCAGATTGGTTAAAATTAGAGAAAGGGAAAGTGACAAATGCTGGAGGGTATATAGAAAAATTGGGACACTAATGCACTGCTGGTGGCATTGTGAACTGGTACAACCATTTTGGAGAACAATCTGGAATTATGCCAAAAGAGTCATAAAATTGACTCAGCAATGCCATTCTTAGGTCTGTTTCCCAAGGTGATTAAGGAAAAAGAAAAGGAACTTTTATGTTCTGAAATATTTTTAGCAGCTCATTTTGTGATGGTAAACAATTGAAATTGAGGGGATGGCCATCATTTGGGGAAGGCTGAACAAGTTGTGGTATATGATTATGATGAAATACTACTATACTATAAGAAATGAGGAATTGGTTGATTTTAGAAAAATATGAAAAGACTTGCACAAAATAATGAAGAGTGAAATACGTAGAACCAAGAGAATGTTAAACACAGTAACAGCAATGTTATTCTAAGAACAATTTTGAATGACCAAGTCATTTTGAGTATTATAAATATTCAAATCAACTACAAATGGCCTATGAAGGAAAATGCTATCTCCATCCAGAGAAAGAGTTGATAAATAGAAGCGCACACACACACACACACACACACACACACACACACACACACATTTGTGTCTAATGGTAGCCTTCTCTAGGGCAGGGTGGGCAAGGAGGGAGAGGAAGAAAAGTGTCCAGCAGAGAACAAAAGAAAACTTAGAAGGAAGCACAGAAAAACAGGGTAGCTTTGAAAGTGATGTGTAGTATTAATTGCATAGTTTTAAAAAAAAGTAAACTAAAATGAAACTTCATGGTTTTATATTGAATCTTCTTTTTATGTTGTGCTGGGTAGATAGAATTTTTTTTTTTTGTATTTAAGTTCCAAATGAATAAAAAAATTTAAAAAAGAAAAAAGAGAAAAAGAAAGAAAAAATTGTTTTCATCTACATTGTGAATTCACCAATTTTCTATCTGGAGGTGAATAGTGTTTTATATCATATCATGAGTCCTTTTGAGTAATGAATCATTGTATTGATCAGTTACTAAGTCTTTCATATTTGTTACATTGTTGCTATTACTGTAGACAATGTTCTCCTGGTTCTGCTTACTTCGCTTTGCATCAATTCATGTAAGTCTTCCCAGGTTTTTCGGAATCCATCCCCTTCATCAATTTTTACAGTACAATTATCATTCTATTACATTCATATACCATATGGAGTGTTCTAGGAGGACTAGTACTTCTGATATGAGGGCTTCATGAATCTTTTTCCAGGGCTTCTCATCTACCCTTGGTGTCCATTTTTCACTCAACTCTCATCTCTGGCTCCTAGAAGCTGTGGCATGGGCAGTGGCCACACCCCAATAAACTACCTCAGCAGATTGACTGAACCAAGCTGAGGCTAACTGAGGGGCCTCAAACCTATTCAGGAGTTAGGAGGCTATCTATCCCAAGGATGTGAAGACTTCCCCTGGTGAAATGGATGGATAAGAACAATTTGTCCTGATGGCCATGTGGACAGCTGACTCAGGTACCATGGAGTGCTTACAACTTGGTCAGACATTGAAGATGTATAAAGGTCATTCACAGCAACCTGGGCTATCACCAGTCATCTTGATTTTTCTCTTGCCAGTGGACTTCAGCACCTCTGGACAGGAGAGGGAGGCTGACAACTTTGTGCAATTCTGTCTTATCTAAATCCAATTCATATGGGAATCAAGACATCAAGACATAGCCTTGGAATGTGAATGTGGCACTCTTGGGAAGAGAGCTAGGTCAGAGGGCCTGGGCTTGAATCTCAGTTCTGCCTGGGTGTCTTTGAGTATAAGTCACTTTCTCTCTGTCTCAGTTTCCTTCTTTTTAAAATGATAAAATTGGATAAAGTGATGTCCAAAGCCCTGTCATTTCAGTATCTATGAATCTGTGAAACTGTATTGTTATAGAAGGTTCTGGTATGTGGGGAGACATTTGGAAAATGGACAACTGAGAAAAGTAACTTGATAAGCATTTATGAGGCCTTCTCAGGGGAAGGATATTGTTTCTAGTGGGAGGGAATATCTTGGTCATTGGAAAATCCTTTTTTCCCACTTGTCAACATGAGCCAGCTTGTCAGAATTACATCCCCCAGAAAGACAGCATAATTGATATTATAGATAGAGCAATAAACCTGGAGTTAGGAAGACCTAAGTTCAAATTCTACCCTACCTCAGACATTTGCTAGATATGTGGATTAGGGATAGAGGATAGTATGTAAAGGCAGCTTAGGTAGTTCAGTGGATAGAGTGCTGGCTTGGAGTCAGTAAGGTTCAAGTTCAAATCTGACCTCAGAAACATACTACCCGGGTGACCCTGAGCAAGTCAATTAATCCTGTTTGCCTCAGCTTCCTCATCTGTAAAATGATGTGCGGAAGGAAATGGCAAGTCACTGCAGTATCTCTGCCAAGAAAACCTCATATGTAGTCAGAAACGGTCAGATAGGATTGAACAACCACTCAACAACAATAAATAGTATGTAGAAGGTCAGAATAGGGACTGGAAAAGGACTTTCATTGATATAGGGAGCTCCCAGGTGAGGAAATCCTTTCTCCCAATGAAGATCAACCCCTTCTAAGACCACATGTGGTCTTAGAAAGATATCTGGAGCACTGAGATGTTAAATGGCCTGCCTGGAGTTACACAGCCTATATGTGCTGGTGGCCCAGCCTGAACTGGGCTCTATGGGGCTCCAGGATCAATGCTTTATCCTCTATTGCTTCTCAGTAGATGTGTTATGCTGGGAAAATCACTTAATTTATGACTCCATTTCTTATCGGTAAATAAGAGATTGGCTTCATGGTTTCTAAGGTCCCTTCTAAGGGGATCTTAGTGGAGGAACAGACAAAAACAAATTTTAAATGGACAAAACTAAGGACCATACTCTGGACAGTGATAGAACCACCGAAGTGTAAGTTTCCTAGTAATAGCAACAAAAAGAATTGGAAAGATCTGGTCCTCTCTGTGTGATGTAGTAGAAAGGGCATTGGCACTGAGTCAGAGGACCTGGGTTCAAGTCTGACCCCTGACACTTCTTGTGTGTAATCTTGGGCAAATCACTTAGTTCCCTTATCTGTAAAATGGAGGGGAGCCTGAACTCAGCGGTCTTTAAGATCTCTCCTAGCTCTAAATCTATGAAGCTGACATAGTCAGATGGCTTAACTCACATTTCCTACACATACAAAAAACAGACACGTAAATATCATTTGACTGGGGTGCATATAAAGGGGTGGCTCCAAAATTCTCATCTATCTGGGTGAAGCTGTTTTTGGGACTCTACAAAAGTCTAGAAAGGGGCTCCTTGATCTTCCCATTTCCACTGGAGGTAATCAACACCCCCACAAAGAGGAAATATTATCCCTTTAGCAAGAAAAAGACAAAACACAAGTTGAGTGATCAGCACAGTTGGGGTTTATTATAGCACTGATCTTGAGGCTATCTAATTAGAGGAAGTGGGAAAATTCAGTCCTATGAGGCAATGATGCTTTGGTCTTTGGGGAGGAACCTGAAGAAGGAAAAAAAGAGGAATTTGTGGTTGGAGAACTCTGACTTGAAACTGATAGAGGTCTGTTCTGGAAGATAAGGCCCATTGGTGTAGACTGGTATTGGCCATCTTTCAGAAAGTAGCATACCAGGTCTTTTTTAGTTCACTTGAATCCCCAGTATCAAGTTTCAGCAAGAACTTTCCTCCCTCAAGTCACTGTGAATTGGAAACCTTTGGTTAATTTGGAGCTAGTGGGATTAAAATGTCTTTTACAACCTGGTCCCTTTCTACCTTTGCAGCCTAGATACTCTATGATCTTTCCTTCCTTATTTCTTTCCTTCCTTCCTTCCTTCCTTCCTTCCTTCCTTCCTTCCTTCCTTCCTTCCATTCCCCAAACCTTAAACCCAGTGCCCTCTGAAGCCCATAGGTTCTCTGCCCAAGCTCCACTTAATGGCTGGCTTACAGTGATTATCAATGGTAACAGTTTCTGTTTCCCTTCCAGTTTGATTTAGTTTTTTTTTTTCTTTTGCTCATTAAAAGGGCCATTCCCTGACCACTTCTTAAAGAGGCTTATCCACTCAATAGGCTGAGTCTTTTTACGTACTCTCTTAGAGTCACTGATCTTGCTTTCCCTGACAAACAATACTGTACCTTTCAACCTCCACCTTTTCACTGGTTATCTCTCATGCCAGGAATATTCTCCCTACTCACCTCAAATCCAAACTTCTAGAGGAGGTCTTCTCTATCCCACCTGACCCCACCCAGTGCTACTGACTTCCTTCTGAGATTACTCTCTATTTGTCCTATATTTTTCTTGCATGTCTATAGTTGTTTATATTGTTTCCCTCCTTAGGATATAAGTCCTTGAGGGCAGGGACCATGTTTACCTTTCTTTATATTCCCCAGTGCCTAGAACAGTACTTGGTGCAATAAGACCTTAATAAATACATGTTGATGTTGACAATGATGATGGTGATGACGTATTCAAACATTTATTTAACACCTACTCTGTGAAAGTCACTGTGCTTGACACTAGGGATATGATGAGAAGATAGATTCCCTTCAGAGGTGATTATCCTATTTACATCCTATTCAGCCCTTTAGCAAGAAAAAGACAGAACCCAGGCTGAGTGGTCAGTAGAGTGAGTTTACCAACAGTGCTGTCCTTGGGGGCTACCCAATTAGAGGAAGTGGGAAAATTCCAGTTTTGCAGACACAGAATGATCTGGGATTATTAAACCCGCATAAAAATCAGTAATCAATAAATAAATCAATAAATAATCAATCAGTCAATAAAGTAGGGCATTAATGGAGGGTCAAAGAATTGTAATCTAGAACAATGTCCTATCTTACTCAGACAGAGAAGATTGGTAAGGGGAATTACAATTATATATACCCAGGAGGGGCAGCTAGGTAGAGAGATAGAACAGTGGGTGGCTCACAAGTTATTAATTGAAGGTGATAGCACCTTCCTTGAAAAGGAAGGATCAGGTTAGGTGGGTTCTAGACAACAGAGGTAGGATGCTGACCATGTCCTGAATCCTAACCCTAACCCTAACCCTAAATGCACTTCGATTCAGCATCTTTTTCTGGAATCTTACTCTTTCTCTTTTTTGGAGGGGAGTCACCTGTAGGGTCACCAGGATAGCTGAACTGGAGGGGACTTGGTGTTGCAGAAGTGTCCTTGTGGCTATTTCTGTCCAAAACAGGGGCAATTGGAAACTGCTATTTCCAGCAGAATATTTTAGGAGGTTGACTTGGGGGTAGGGGTTGATTGGAAATTGCTAGTCAGAACTGGGTAGTGGACCCAGAGTTTCCCAAGGATTGACAGAATGCAAGATATAATGTTACTGTCGAAGAGTTTTTATTCTATTAACTGGATATAGCAAATATTGTGTAAGCAAATAAAAGGTAATATAATGAGGGAGAGAGCATTAATAACTATTAATTGGGGCAGGGAGAGAAAAGGGAAGCCTTTGCAACAGAGGTGGGACCAAAGTTGAGCCCCAAAGAGGCAAGGATTTGAAGAAAGCAGAGGTGAGGAGGGAATGCATTCCAGTCCTAGAGGATTATTAGGCAAAAGCATGGAGATTGGAGATAAAATGCCAAGAACATTGAGTAAGTGAATCAGTCAGCCAACAAATATTTTTTAAGTAGCTACCGTGTGCCTGGTACTGTACTGGGAACTAGGAAGGATGAGAAAACAAAGCAAAACAATTTCTGACCTCAAGGAGCTTAACTTCTATTGGGGAAAACAGTGTGTGGATATGGGGGGTGGGGACAGGGGTAATTGTGAAAGTCCCAATGGCACATGCATGGAACTGTGAGTTTCCCTGGCTACTCCAGTGGGCCACATGTGCTATGGCTTAGTGTGGAAGGACTTGGTGCATTTTCCCAATTTTCTGCTTTCTTTCTGATCTTGGCTCCACTTGTTTTATTTATATAAAACTTTTTAAATTTAAAGTAATTGAAACTATCCATTTCACATCTGACTTTGTCTTCTATCTCTTGTTTATTCATAAATTGTCTATCCATAAATTTGATAAATATTATGTTCCATGTTTCACTAATTTTTACATAAAATCTCTCATTATATATAGATCATACATCCATCTTGACCTTAATAACAATTAATTATTTAGTTAATTTTAGAAAAGTAGCAGGATATAAAGTAAATCCTCATAAATCATCAAAGTTCCTATATCTCACAAAAAAACTCTGAAAGACAAGAAAGCAAAAAACACTTCATTTAAAATAACTCTAAACAGTATAAAATACCTGGGAATATACCTGCCAAAATAAACCCAGGAACCAAATGAGTACAATTATAAAAAACATTTTCTACAAATAAAATCAGATTTAAATAATTGATGAAATATTAATTCTTAGTGGATAGGCAGGGCTAATATAATAAAAATGAGAATTTTTACCCAAACTAATTTATACATTCAATGTCATCTCAATTAAATCACCAAAAAATTGTTTTTTGCTGAAATAGAAACAAAATAAAAACAATATTCATTTGGAAAAACAATAAAATGAAGAATATCAAAGAAAATAGTGAAAAAATGTAAAGGAAGGAGATTTAGCAGTACCAGATCTTAAACTATATTATAAGAGAGTCATAGGTGGGGCAGAGCCAAGATGGCAGAGTAAAAAGACTCACATATGCTAGCTCCGAACCCACAGCCCATGGATTTCCTCTGAAAAGAACTCCCAACAAATTCTGAAACAGTGGAAGCTGCGCAGCAACACAGTGAAGGAGATTTCCATTCCAAAGAGCCCTGAAAAACCGATCCCAAAGGTCCATCACGCCCCGGACAGGAGCGGAGCCCTCCCCTGCCCTGGACGCGTGTTACTGAGAGCAGCGAGCAGATCTGAGCAGGCTTCAGGGATGGAATCTCCAGAGGCCACGAAGGTCCCTCTACCCACAGACTCACAGGTCAGTGAGAGAAACAGGCTGAGAGGGGAGCGGGGTGTGTCCTGGACTCAGGCCCCTCAGAAGGCAGAGGCAGAGGCAGAGGCAGCAGGCAGCCAGAGGCTCCTAGAGCAGGCAGGAGCTCTGCCGGAGCTCCATTACAAAAGGTCTCTGCATAAGCCCCCTGAGGGAACTGAGCCTGGGAAGCGGCCCTGCCCCCACCTGAGAACCTGATTCAATCTTACCCTGAATAGCAGACAGGCCTGCCGCCAAAAGCCCTGAGGCTGGGGAACAGCATTTGAATCCTAGACCCCAAGCACTAGCTGGGCAGACCTAGGCCAGGGGTAGAGAGGACTCTCAGAAGTCAAGTAACTGGCTGGGAAAATGCCCAGAAAAGGGAAAAAAACTAAGACCATAGAAAGTTATTTTCTTGGTGAAAAGATATTAGCTCCTTTCCTTTCTGAGGAGGAGGAACAATGCTTACCATCAGGAAAAGACATAGGAGTCAAGGCCTCTGTATCCCAAACATCTGAAATATGGGCTCAGGTCATGGAGAAGCTCAAAAAGGATTTTGAAAATCAAGTTAGACAGGTGGAGGAAAAACTGAGAGTCATTATAAAAACTGCATGGTCCTGTATTATAGAGTCTGAGCCATAACACTCTGAGTCATTTCAACTCTGTCGTCATACCAAATACCAGCTAAGCAGTTACCCTGAGCACAACCACTGACTCTCCTCCTCTGCTCTAACACTCTTAGCACTCAGGTCAGCTTCCATCCACCTTACTTCATAGAAGGTTTCCCAAAAATCTCAGTGCAGCTCTAAGCTTGAAAAGACTTTTGGGACACCCTGTATGCTAGTCATCTCCTACTTTCTAATCCCCTAAATAGCCCTAAAGTGAAAGCTGGGGGGCAGAGTCTCTCCTTGGCAGTGGCTTCATCAATCAATCCTCATCTGAGGAAAATTAAGGTGAAAAAGGTTAAAATGACTTTCCAGAATCACACAGCTAGTAAGTAGCTGAAGTTGGATTTGAATTCAGAGCTTTCCAACTTCAAGTCCAACATTCTGTACCACTGTACTGCTGTACCACCTAGGTACCTGTCCTAATAAATGTAGAGCCAAAAATAACGTTATTATCGTGTTTTTGCCAGTGCTCAAGCTTTGCAGGAATGAGACAATCATCATGAAGTCCATCTTGGCAAATTCTGAACATAGGTAGGGGTTACTTCCTCAAGTATGGTTCAGTGATCTCATTATGATCCCACACAATCTTCCTTGTGAACATGGTTCACGTGTGGATTGAAACTCCTTGAGAGAGATGGTCTTATATTAGTGGAGTCTCTAATAGGAGCACCATTTGGGGTGAGCTGTGGTACATAAACTCTTTTCTGAGGTTCAAGGGCATGATAACCTACCCCCACCTCCACTGAGAAGAAACAAAAATAGAAAAGGGGAATTGACTACTTGTAGCATCCTTGTTCTTGTACAGGATAACTTCCTAAAAATTCAGGTAACTTCTTATGTCCCTTCTGGGTTTGGGCAATAGCTCTGACCAAGAACATAATTTCCAAGGAACTTCAAACATGTCATAAGTTGTCAACTTGTGACTAAGGCTATTAAAAATAGGATAAATTCTAACTTAATATAAGGATAATTTTATAGTAATCAAAGCCATTCAATGATGGGAAGCTTCCCACTATCAGAAGTGTTCAAATTGAAGTTGGACATATTTCTTGATGACCTTTTGGGGAATATTTGCATTGGATAGGATGTTGGACTAAATAATAATTAAGAAAAAATTACATTTCCCTAGCACTTAAAGACTTACAACCTAATTCTGTGAAATGCATAGTAAGTGGTATAGTCCCTATCAATTCTAAAATTATCTGGTCTGGGCTCAAGTGATTTCTTTTTGGTAGGCTAGAAATGATTACCTGTCTTATCCATTCTCCACCATTTAGTAGCAAAAGCTCTCTGAATTGGCAGTTCAAGTTTGCAAACACATCAGAGAAGAAATAACCTATTCTGAAAATGAATGTAGGAGGGGGCTAATTAAGGGGACCATAACCAATTGAGTTCTCCAATCTGCTTGATAAAATTAGAGGGTGTGTACTCCTTTGTCAAAAATGGGCTAGATATGCACTGTGGATCTGGTTTACAGATCTTACAAACTCCTCACAACAGTTAGGAGTCTACATAGATAGAGGGCACAGGTGTGAATTTATTATTTTGGGGATGATCTAAAAAGAATGAAGGAGTGAGAAAGAGGGATGCAAGATGGGGATGGGGGAAAAGGGAGGGGAGGAGTGGAGAAAATTACCTCACATAAAAGAAGTGCACATAGAGGAGCTTTTACAATGCAAGGGAAAATGAGAGTGGTGGTGGCAAGCAATTTTTGAACCTCATTTGGAATTATTTCAAAAAGGGGAAAATTACACACACACACACACACACACACACACACATTCAATTACATATAGAAATCTATCTAACCCAACAGGGAAGTAGGAGTGGGAGGAGATTAAGAGAAGGAAGGGGTGATAAAAGGGAGGGTGGATTAAGACTTTTGAGGAGGAAAGGGTAAAAAAGATAGAGAAGGATAAACAGAAGAAAATAGGATAGAGGGAAATATCGGGTTAATTATCATAACTCTGAATGTGAATAGGATGAGCTCACCCATAAAAGAAAAAATGATAGCAGAATGGGTTAGAAACCAGAACCCAACAATATGTTGTTTATAAGAAACCCACTTGAAACAGAGCGAGATACACAGAGTTAAAAGAAGGGGCTGGAGCAGAATTTATTAGGTTTTAGCTGAGGTAAAAAAAGGTATGGATGCAATTATGATTTTAGACAAAGCAAAAGCAAAAATAGACCTAATTAAAAGAAATAAACAAGCCAGTAATTTTGCTAAAAGTTATCATAGACAATGAAGTAATATGAATACCAAACATTTATGTGCCAACTGGCAGAGTTTCCAAATTCTTTTTAATAACATTTTATTTTTTATTTCCAATTACACGTAAAAGCAATTTTTTGGCATTTGTTTCTTTTTAAATTTTGACTTCCAAATTCTCTCCTTCCTTGCCTCCCTCTTCCCCCCTCTACCCAATACAGTAAGCAATTTTATGTATCATCAAGCACCCAAATTCTTTTTTTTATTAATAAATTTATTTATTTAACTTTTTACATTCATTTTCACAAAATTTTGGGTACCAAATTTTCTCCCCATTTGTCCCTTCCCCCACCCCAATACACCCAGCATTCTAATTTCCCCTATCACCAATCTGCCCT
>JAQQSK010011623.1:0-12199 GCA_028658325.1 Potorous gilbertii
ACATATATATATATATATATATATATATATATATATATATATGTATATAAAATGTATGTAAAGTAAATAAAAGATTGTTTCCTTTATGTTTTTTTTTCCTATTAATTTGGTCTGGCATACAGAAGCACTAACAGATGGCAGGGATAGGGATCAAGAAGGGCCTCTATGACATTATCATCTCCAGTCCTTTAAGATTTTTAAGTTGTTGTTGTTGCATGTAGAGTCTGACTCTGTATGGCCCCATTTGAGGTTTTCTTGGCCAAGTAACTGGAGAAGTTTGCCATTTCATTCACTAGATTATTTTACAGATGAGAAAACTGAGGCAAACAGGGTTAGGTGACTTGTTGAGAGTCATGCAGCAATAACTGAGAGTGGACTTGAATGTTGGTCCTCCTGATTCTAGGCCCAATGCTGGATTGTCTGTAATACCTAGCTGACCCAACTCAAACCTTAATTATTTATTCCTTGTTGTCCAATGGTTAGCTGTCTTACTGCTTTAAGTATTAAATTTATTTATGCCAATGTTCAATTTCATTAAATCAATGGTATATTATCATTAAATCAATGGTATATTAAGTGCCATAGATTATTAGAAAAGGAAAGAATCTTAAACCAATGAAGCCTCAAAATATAATAAGTATAATAGCTGTTCTAATCATGCAAGAATCTAAGGGAGAAGTGATTTATCCAATCATACAAACTTAGTCAGGTTCAAAAATCAAATTCAGATCTTCTCATTCTAAGACCATCATTCTTTCCATCACATCATACTTCTAGAGGGATGGACATGCAGACAGAGAGATAGATAGATAGATAGATAGATAGAAGGATGTTAAAGGCAGAAATAAAAATAATTGATAAAAATGTAAAGATGGAAATAAAATATAGAGACAAAGGTGAGAGAAATGGATGATAGTGAGACGGACAGACATACAAGACAGACAGACAGATAGATGGATAGACAGATGAAAATTGAAAGATGATAAAGGAAGAGCTAGAAATAGAAATAGCTGATAGCAATTGAGGTAGAGATAGAAATAGACTATATAGATAAAGAGAGAAATAAATGATATATCTGGTTACATATTAAAGAGAATAAAAAGAGTAACTTGCAAATTTTCATGGAAATTACTTAGATTTCATTGAAAATATGAACAAAAGAAATAATTGAGTTGAGTTCATTCTGTAGCACCAACAGGAAAAAACATTTAACACGGACAGTCTATTAGACAACCAAGAAGAGAATAGCTGACCTTCAGTTGTCGAGGCTGGAGTATCTTCTGACATTTACTCTGCTTAAGTTCTTTCTAACTATTGCTCTGTGGCCATAAATGAATTCCCAAGTAGCTCTACAGAAATGCCAGTATCAGGACACATCAGAGCAAACCAGGCTCTCCTCTCCCCACCCAACCCTACTCAAGGGAAGAACAGAATTGCTTCTTGGCCAAGTGGAGTCAAAAATCCCAGAATCTTGTAAGAGTTAGGACAAACTCCTTCACCAAAGGTCTGTGAAAACTCTGCTTTACTATCTCCTCTTTTTACAGAGTGCTTAGTACAACATGAATAATAGATACAAGATGCATTCCACAGTAAAGAAGTATCTGAAATACAGACTTACCTAAAGGAAAGAACACTGACTTTGAAGTCAAAAGACTTAGATTCAGGTTGAACTCTGACACCCATTAGCTTTGTGACCTTAAGTAAGTCATATAAACTCTCCAAGCCACAGATTCCTTAACTGTAAAATCAACATAATCATTTCTCTGAAAAGGAAAAACTATTCTCTTTTCTGCTTTGACCCAGTTTCATAAGAGGCAAACATTTTATTCTATGTGTCTAACAGTTTTGTCAAATCCTAGAAGAGCCCTATCCCCGCAGTTCCCCCCTGCCCCCAATAAGACTTTCAGACACAGGAAGAACAGATGAACATAGAAACATGCAGCCAAAGCCACTTGGGAATGTGAGACCTCCAAAGCCATACTGAATCACTGGAACAAAACTCTAGTTAGTGCTCCCTCTCTCTTTTCCAAAGATGATATTTTTTGAAATAATAGCATCATTGTAAACCAATCAACAAAATTCTAAGAAGAAATTTTACCACTTTCTGCTTTTAAGTGCTATTCAAAGGCAATTTTTATCATGAGTTTAAAAGGGGAAATACTCAGGGGTATTAGACAAATGCTTATGCAAGTTTATCTATGTATTATTGATGTGTCTCATCTATTGCCATGCATATATTATACATATATATATAAGAATTTCATAGATTTAATACTTGGACAGGCTTTGGAGGACATCGACTTAAATATCCTCATTTTGAAGATAAACAATATAAGGCCCAGTGAATTTAAGTGACTTGTCCATTTTCAGATAGCTTGTAAGTATCTGAGGCAGAATTCAAATATATGACTATCAGGAAATCAATAAGGAAACATTTAAGTAACTACTATGTACCACGAACCCTATTCAATGCTAGGAGAAAAGTCTAATAAAACGAAACAAAAAAACAGTGCTTGCCCTTATGAATCTTATAATTGAATAGGGGAAAATAATACATAAAAAGAAGGTGAAAGCACAAGGTTATTGGGATAAAAGAAGATACCAGGACAGGGACATGACAGAGTCTAATCCAAATGAGTACAACTGGTGAGAAATAAAGAGATATCTGGCCTAGGAGACCTCTTTAAGTGGAAGTTTTGACCAAACTTTTTTGTTCTGTACTCTAGCTCTCCAAGTAGAGGTAAAAATGCATATTGAGGGTACCGAAGTGATATGAGTATTAAAGCTGTAACATCCTCTAGGATGATGAGTTTCCTGATGATTAGGTTTCCTGGGGGCATTATTGAGATTGGTGTAAAGGAGTACAGCTGGTGGGCTCAGTGGATAGATCCCTGAACTTGGAGTCAATAGCTTTTTGGCGAAAAGGGGGTTAGAGAGCAGAAGACAAGATAGGCATTCCTTAACTCTACAGGCATAAAACTGAGGAAGAGGAAGGGATCAATAAACACCATCTATACATTAAGAACCAAGAGGATGGATATATTTAAGGGAAAAAAAACATGTACAAACACATATATTTGTCAAGTCAACTAGGTGGCTCAGTGGGTAGATATTTGGGCCTAGAGTCAAGAAACAATGTTCTCAGATGTATTCTCTTGGTCCTTCATTCATGGATGGACTTTATAGAACCTTTCCTCTCCCTTAATTCTACACCTGTAAAGCTTAGAAAAGCCCTACCTTTTCCCCTGCTGTTCACTTCCTTTTACTGAGAGTCATTTTTTTTTAATTTTCTTTCTTCCTATCTCATATAGGAGCTCAGATTTGCAAAGTAATGCAGATGTCAGCTAGTTCAAATTCTACCTAAGCTGGAGTACTTAAAGATGATCAACAATGAGAAATACGCTGCCTCCCAAAACAGTACATTTAACTTTTGGATAGTGATACTAGTTAAAAAAAGTTCATTTTTTTTTCTTTCATGTATGTGTGTGTATATGTGTGTATGTGTGTGTGCGAGTGTGTGTGTGTGTGGCAGTTTGACGGTACAGTGTCTAATGCATTAGATGTGTAACGAGCAAAACTATTACTTAAATCCTGATAGATATGTTACTCTTGGCAAGCCCCTTAACTTCTCTCATGTTAATTTCTTCCTCTGTAAAAGGATAATGAACAACATCAATTTCATAGGGTGGTTGTGAGGATCTTTGAACGCTTTAAAGTGCTAAATCAGAGGTTTCAAATGGCCCTGAGAAGCATATTTAAGTGTAATTTGCAAATATTGGACAAAATAAAAAAGAGAACAACATGTTAATGTACTTTTTCTAAGGTAGCAATTCACAGGTATGGTTTAATAGCTCCTATTTCCTTTTGAAATGGACACCACTGTGCTAAACGATTGCAATGCCTTATAATTGTTATTACTACCTTATCCTGAGTCTATCTGTCTCTGTGCATTATTCATCTATTCTCCCTTATTTTGTCTTCTGAGTCCAAAGAAAATACATTGAATTCTTCTTCTAAATGATAGCTTTTTAAAAACCTGAATAGAGGTGTCATGTTCTTTCCTTTGCTCCTCTTCAATAGGTAAAGCATCTCCAGGTACTATAGCGTGTTTTCACTGTACTGGCTGCCCTCTTTTTATGTGACCTAATTTGTCAACTTCCTTCATAAATAAATTGTGACATCTAGAACTTAACAGAATGCCCCAACTATTGGCTGATCAGAGCAAAATGGAACCAGACTATTAGAACCTCATTTTTGAACATTGTGCTATTAATGGAATGTTATATCACAGTAGTTTTTTTTAGGCTGCTATGACATATTATTGACTCATATTGAACTTCCAATCTGTGAAAATGCCAAGACTGTTTGCATTTGACCTTTTGTCACATTTATTCTGTCCTGCACTTGTATGGTTCAATTCCATGAAATCAAATGAAGAATTTTCCCTATTTGCTAATTAGATTTCCTCTTATTAGATTTGGCTTGCTAAAACCTTTTTTTGGATCCTGATCCTCTACCTATTAGCTTGCCCTCTATGCTTGATGTCATCCACAAATTTGATAAACAGAAAATCAATCCCTTCATTACAGTCTTTGATAAAAGCATAGACAAGAATCCTTCACTTTAGGGACTCAGGGATATGCCTACTCAACTCTGCTGGCCATCTTAGAATGAAAAGAAAAAAAAAATCTCAAAGTTGAAAATTATACCAAAAGCCATTTAGTCCAATGTGCTCTAAACCAATATCCAACCATAACTTTCTAGGAAGTGATTGCTGAGACTACCCTGAAAATCTTCAAAGAGGTGATAATCACTATCTCCCAATACATCTCATTCCATTATTTAAGAATTTGAAATTCTCTAGAATGCACTTCTTCATGTCATACCAAAATCTATTTTTTTATACTTTCTTTTCATCAATATTAATTGAGTCAGCTGGGACCAAGAAGTATAAAGTAAATCAATATTTCACATGACCACATTTCCTAAAATTGATGGCACCTATCATTTAATCCTGAGTCATGCATTTTTAATATTTTTGCTTAAGATGTAGACCCCTTTGGCATTCTGGTGTAACCTATGGAGCTCTTCTCATAATGTATAAAATATAATGTATAGGATTATGGAGGAAACTCATTTGACTGAAATATTTAGGAAATATATGTTTTTAAGTTCACAGACCGCAAGAGCCTTGGTCTTAAGCTCTCTCTTCTCTAGGTCAAGCAATTAATTTCTTTAAATGTTCATTTTTGGCATGCTTCTGTAATGATAATTTAAATGAGGAGATCTTTCGTATTCATTAATAAGCCCATGTGACCCATGTAGGGTCCCATGGAAGCTGAGTCACATGATTCTGAATCACATTGAGCCTGTGGAGAGAGGAGTTTGCTCAATGGGTGTAACAGGAAGGGTGGAACAGGAAGAGGTGGAGCTAGAGCAGAGCTGAGAGGAATTTAATCTTGAGAGCAGTCAGAGCTAGGAAGGATGCAGGCTCCTGGGTAGTGTGCATGAAAGAGCTTGTTTGTGATTTTGTTTAAGAGGGTCTGCTTGTGATTTGTTTAATGGAGCTCATTTGTGGGAAGCCTACCAGGGGGAAGGCTTGGGACTGATATTGTTTTCTGTATTGTTACTGTGTATAGATTTTTGTTGCTGTGGTGGATTTGGCTTTCTAGTGTCTGAATAAATGTTTTGGTTCTGCCTTCCATGTAGAAAGTCTGTGGTATTTCATGATTCAGAATTGCACTGGGATATTCACAGCCACAGTAGGTGCTGTGAATATTGCATTGGCGCTACAGCTTTCCAGGATTGTATTAATCTTGAACTCTGTCTTCTAAATGTACTATTACTTCTCAACTTACATTCTTTTCTAAAGTATGGCATCCAGAACCGAACTTGATTCCTTCTTTATAGTGTGACCATAACCTTATCCTTTCCATAATTTGGTTTTCATCCCATGAGAGAAAGAAAGCAGGGACCCTGCCCACTTCATTTTACCCCAATTTATTTCTGCTTATGCTGTATTAATCCCTTGAAGGAGACTGCAGTATGTGCCTATACTTTATTGACCACTTAAAATCTTGCTTCTGTCCTTATCATTCCACTGAAACTGCTCTCTTCAAAGTTACCAACGAACTCTTAATTAGCAAATCCAATGGCTCTTTTCAATTCTTTTGCTTCTTAACCCCTCTGCAGTCTTTGACACTGTTGATCATTCGTTTCATCTTGACTATCTTCTCTGTAAGTTTTCTCTACATCACTCTTTCATGATTCTCCTACCTATCAGATGGCTCTGTCTCATTTCCCTTTGCTGAATATTCATTCAGGTCATGGCTTCCAGCCATAGATCAGGTACCATCTTGGGTATTCTACCTCTACAGTATTTCACTTGCTGGTGTCATCAGCTCCCATGAATTCCATTACCATCCTTATGCTAATTATTCTCAAGTCTAGCAATGCTGCCCTAATCTCTCTTTTCACCTTCAGTTTTTCATCTCTAAATGCCTTTCAGACATCTAGAAGTAGTTTAAAATTCAATATATCCAAAGCTGAACTTATTATTTTTTTCCTGCAAAGCCTGCCCAACTTATTAACTTCCCTGTTACTACAGATGGCTTCTCTATTTCTTCAGTTCCTGAGCGTGGCAAACTAGGTGTCATCATTGACTCCTTATTATCTCTCACCTTGTCCCTACCTCCACATCCACTATGCTGCCAAGCCTTGTCAATTTATCTTTTACCATATCTGTTTAATATATACCCTTATGTCTTCTAATACTACAACTACTTTGGTTCAGTCTTTTCTCACCTTAAACCTAGACTGTTCCAAAAGCACTTTGGTGGACCTGCATGACCCTATTTTCTTTTCCTCATTATAGAACATTTTCTACTCAAATACCAAAATGTTTTTCCTAAAGTTCTACCATGTAACCCCTCCCCCTCTACTAACTAAGCTTCAATGGCTCCCTTTCACTTCTAGGTTTAAATAAAAAAAATACTCATATTTTTTCAAAGGCCTTCCTAGACTGTCTCACCTTCTTCTACTGCCACATTTCCAGGGTCCTTACAATATACTACCTACCTTGTACTCTTCAATTCAGTGACACTGGCCTGTACAGTTTTCTATGAAGAGGATAGATTTCTATCCCCAAATTGCCTCTTTGAGCCAATTGTAATGAGAGTAATATTCAAGCATTATCTGCCACGGTCTCATCTTCCCCTCTACTATAAAATCTCTCTTGTGCCTTTATTATGAAATAATTTACCCTTCTACCTTCCCTCTTTTCTCACTGTAACCCTCTTTCTCATTCCTTGATTTATTTTACATATCCCATCATAGTCAACTCACAGCCATGTCCTCTGTGTATGAATACTCCTTGTAACTTCTCTAGTATGATAAAGTTCTCAGGAGTCCCAAGCATCTTCTTCCTAGGTAGGGATGCAAATTGTTTAACCTTTTCAATGCCTTATGATTTCTTTTTTTCCCATTTAACCTTTTGTGTCTCTCTTGAATCTTGTGTTTGAAAGTCAAATTTTCTATTCAGCTTAGTCTTTTGATCAGGAATGCTTGAAAGTCTTCAATTTCATCAAATATCCATTGTCTCACTGAAAAGTTATTCTCATTTTTGTTCGGTAGGTGATTCTTAGTGGTGATTCAAACTCCTTTGCTCTCTGAAATATTGGATTCTATTTATTTATTTATTTATTTTTATCGCGGCTTTCAGATAGTCCAACAATTTGTAAATTATCTTTCCTAGATCTATTTTCTTCAGGTCTGTTTTTTTTTCAATGAGATATTTCACATTTTTTTCTATTTTGCTTTCTTCTTTTGATTGTTTTTTACTGTTTCATGGAATTATTGCCTTCTAAATGTCCAATTCTAGTTTTTAAGGAATTTTTTTAGGAAGCTTTGGTACTTCTTTTTGTATTTGGCCAATCTATTTTTAAGGAGTTATAGTCACCATATGAATTTTTGTACCTCTTCTCGTACTTGGCCAATTCTGATTTTTAAATTCTTCTTCTCTTCAGTAAATTTTGCGCCTTTTCCCATATTTGGTCCATTTTATTGTTTAAAGTGTTATTTTTTTCCCAATATTTTTGTACCTACTTTACCAAAGTGTTGACCTTGCTTTCATTATTTTATTGCATTATCCTAATTTCTTTTCCCAATTTTTCCTTTTTCCTCTATTATTCCTTTACCTCAAAATCCTTTTTGGACTCTTTCAGAAATTTTTTTGGGGTAGGGTTGACACCAATTTACATTTTTTTTTAAGGCTTTGGATATAACTGTCTTGACTGTCTTATCATCTTACTTTTTATGGTTAAATTTCTTTGTTTGTTTTTTGTGTTTGCTTATTTTTCCAGTCTATTTCTTGACTTTTAATCCTGTGTTAAATTGGATTCTACTTCCGAGTTATAGGGGCAACCAATCCAAGCTTCATGTTTTTCATGCTGGCATTTACAGAGTTAGTTCTTGGGTATAATAAGTTTTCAATTTTTTCAGAATGGTATTATTTAAGAAGAGATGTGGTCACCATAAGTATTATTTTCTGCCCTAGAACTGTAACTAGGGTAGTTGCTTCTGCTATTATTTTTCCTAACACTGAAACTGTGACCTGAAACCATGAATAGACAATGCTACAGAGTCCTGCATCCAATGCCAGCAAAGGGTCAGTTGTAATCTCCATCTGATAACTGTCTGACCCCTTTACCATCTGCATCTGTAGTGGGTGCTGATTCAGTTGCCCTCAAGGTCTTTTTGTGTCTTTCCAAGCTCAGTTCTATGATTAACTGTACTCCACTCTTGCCTCAGTGAAACAGATCTTTCCTGTTAACCTTTTTAGTTGTCTTGATTGAAAAGTCATTTCATTCTATCTTTTTGTTCTGTTATTACAGAATTCATTGTGAAGATGATTTCAAAGTTCTTGTTTTTTTTCTGAGGGGAGAGATTTGGGTGAACTCAGATGAATCCCTGCCATTAATACACCATCTTGGTTCTAACTCCCAACATTGCAAACTTGAAATAGTATGCTTCAATAATGGAAGTATTGAAGTGACTGTGTGATAAAGTAAAACATTTCTAGGATTGCACCTTTCTCTACACTTTGCTCACATAACAATAACCCTAATTCAAGACTTCATCACTTTTAATCTGTAATATCTTCTTCATTGTTCTCCCTAACTCTAGTCCTTCCCTTCTCCAGTCTGTCTTCCCCATAGCTGCTAACAGGCCACTTCTGGCCTCCAAAATATTAATTTTCCTCTTGTTTTTTCCTAGAGTAAAATAAAATTCTTTTTGGGAGTAGAGGTAGGTTGAGGATATTTAAATTTCCTTACAATATGTTTTTGGTTAAGGTTTCCTGTTTTTTTGCACTGTACCTTACTATTCTGCATGTACTTCTAGACTGTGCTCTATTCAGACTAACCAACTAAGCCTCCCAATTTTGACTTCACTAATGCTGTTTCCTATGTCTCAAAAGCTCTCCTTTCTCATCTCTCTTCTTTTTCAAAGTTTAATTGCCTTAAAGGATCAGATCATATAAAAATTCCTATACAAGATGCCTTGATGTCTCAGTTGATATCCTCTTCACTGTAAGAGAGTAATTGAATTTATATTGAATATACTTCTAATCATTTTTTGCAAAGCAATGCAGAAAAAAAAGAAGTTCAAAGGAAAAATAGTATCATGTATGTCACCAAAGAAGTTTACCATCAAAAAAGAGATCAATAAGATTATTCAGTCACTAAATATTTTTTAACCACCTATTATATGCCAGGCACCATGTCAATTGCCAAGGATACAAAAGAATCAAAAGAGAGTCACTATCCTTAATAAAGTTACAATCTAGTGTAGGAAGAAATCAAGTAAGCAATTATGTACAAACAAACTCTATATAAGATAAATAGGAAATAATTGAGAGAGACAAAAATCACTAAAATGAAAGAATGCTGGGAAAGGCTTCCTGCAGAAAATGTGATTTTAGTTATGATTTAAAGGAGGCCAGGAAAACCAGTAGGTGGAGATAAGAAGGGAAAGCATTGAGTGCTTTGGAGGCCATGAGAGAAAATGCCTAGAGGAAAGAGATAGAGTGTCTTGTTAGAGGAATACTAAAGAGGACAGTGTCACTGGATCAAAGAGTCTGTCATGAAGAGTAATGTACAATAAGCCCAGAAAGGTAAGAAGGGGATATTTTGTGAATTGCTTTGAATTTCAGAAGATTTTACATACAATCCTGGAGCAACTGGAGTTCATTGAGCAAGAGGGACATGATCATATTTGTATTTTAAGGAAATAATCTTAGTAGCTGAAGGGATAATGGATTGGAGTGGGGAGAGAACTAAGGCAGATAGACCCATCAGCAAACTATTGCAATAGTCCAGGGGTGAGACGATGAGGGTTTGTGCCAAAGTGTTGGTAATATAAGAGGAGACGAGATTACATATTTAAGAGAGTATATTTGAAAAAATGAAATAGTCATTGGCAAATATATTGGATATGAAGAGTGAGAGACAGTGAAGTGAACTATTCACAATCATACAATGATAGAACTATCAGTGAATCTTAGACTGATATCCCTACAAATTTTGCTGCTTGGTTTAGTGATGATGGTGAGGTATTTGGCTGAATGACTATGGAAGGCCCTAAAGCCAGTAGTCATGATAGAATAACTCACAATTAATCTAGTGAATTTATTTCTTTAAAACAAGCAACATTTGAGTTCATTCTTTACAAAATTATTCTCTAATCCCATACAAAGTTGGAGAAAAAAAATGTGGTAAACATGTTTGTTACTCTCAATCTCCCAACAGAATTTGAAATGACTACAATCTTCCCCCTCCTCTGTCCTTCAAATTGATGGACCATTGACTTCTCATTTCTTTAAGTAAGTAGCTTTACTTTTCAGTTGATTTGAGCAATGTAAATATATTACAGACTCAAAGGCTTAGAAATCAAAACCTTTCCTGTAGCACTTCTCAAAAGGATATATATTTCATTGTTCTGGTATAGCTTAATAAGCATGCCAATCTGGCTCATCCAGGTGTGTAGAACCTGCCTTACAAGAAAAGAAAAGTGACAAATTCAGGTATTGAAGGTATTTTTCTTTTCTTTGGTCAGTGAACTAAAAGTTTATTCTGATGGTCCACTGAAGTCCAAATGTAATATGGGAAAGAAAGGAAAGAAAGCATAGGAAAGTGCTGACACTACTCTCTGCATGTGTAATATATCTCGTTGTCAATGTCATTCAACTTGTTGCACATACATGCTAGAAATATTAGAGAAAAGGTCAAAAGAAACTAAAGAATCTTCGGGGTCTGGTAACCCAGAGTCATCACCATTAAGTCTCTTGCTACACACTAAAGCAAAGACAGTAAGTGGCATACAGTACAGGGTTTATAAGTTAATAAACATTTATCCAGTGCCTTCTGTGTACTAGGTGCTATGTTAGGCTCTCAGAAAACTAAGAAAGGCAAAGGCAGTTGCTTATCTCAAGGAGTCTGCAAACTAATGAAGAGATAAGGTCTCATGATAAAATTCTATGGGATACCTCATGCTATTCCACTTTTTCTAATGACCTTTTACACAGAGGCAGGGCCATCAAAGGGGTGTGATGAGAAGAAAAGAAGCACTTTGGTGGAAGACACTTAATGCTGCTTTTAAGATAGACCCAATAAGGGTAGAGAAAGGTGTGATAAATGCCAAGCAAATCCTTTGCTTTGTAAGAGAAGATATGGTGGCAGAAGATTATTTTTTTTCATGCAATGAACAAGAACCAGAAAATGCATTTAGGTTAGATTGTATAAAGAATGTTCTAAGATAATGGAAATATGACTTGGGTTAGATGAGCAGCTTTTAAAATATAATTAAATATTCTTCATAACTAGGTGCTAAAGTTTTGTCTAGACTGCTAAATGACTGCAATTGTTTCTTTTAGTAGTGTCTAAATTTACTTCCCTGGGACAAAATCCATGGCATGTAGAGGAGGAGGTCCTAAGAAATACTGAGAAGAAAGAAAGTATGGAAGGAAGGAGAAAAAGGAAGGAATGGAAAAAAAGAAAGAGGGAAGGAAAAAAGGAATGATAGAAAATAAAAGGAATAAAGAAAGGATGTGGGAAAGAAATATAAGCACCAGATCCAAAATGCCATTGTAATCACAATTATTAAGATAAATTTATTAATATAAATACACTTGTGCATGACGTAT
>JAQQSK010011624.1:0-12199 GCA_028658325.1 Potorous gilbertii
AAGAGAAAATATTGCAAGCAGCCAGAAAGAAACAATTCCAGTATTGTGGAAATGCAATCAAGATAACACAAGATCTAGCAGCTTCTACATTAAGGGATCGAAGGGCATGGGATAGGATATTCCAGAAGTCAAAGGAACTAGGACTAAAACCAAGAATCACCTACCCAGCAAAACTGAATATAATATTTCAGGGAAAAAATGGTTATTCAATGAAATAGAGGACTTTCAAATATTTTTGATGAAAAGGCCAGAGCTGAATAGAAAATTTGTCTTTCCAAAACAAGAATCAAGAGAAGTATGAAAAGATAAACAGGAAATAAAAATCATAAGGGCCTTGCTAAATTTGAGCTGTCTACATTTCGGCATGGAAATATAATATTTGTAACCCCTGAGACTTTTCTTGGTATTTGGGTAGTTGGGGAGACTACACACACACACACACACACACACACACACACACACACACACACATATGTATATATATACATATATATGTATATATATATATATATATATTTAGAGAGAGAGAGAGAGAGAGAGAGAGAGAGAGACAGAGAGACAGAGAGCACAGAGTAAGTTGAATAAGAAGGGATGATATCTAAAAAAATAAAATTAAGTGGTGAGAGGGGAATATATTGGGAGGAGAAAGAGAGAAATGAAATGGGGCAAGTTATCTCTCATAAAAAAAAACTTTTTCAATGGAGGAGAAAAGGGAGGAGGTGAGAGGGAAAAGGTGATGCCTACTCTCTTCACATTTGGGTTAAGGAGGAAATAGCCTGTTCACTCAATTTGATATGAAAATCTATTTTGCATTATAGGATAGTAGGGGAGAAGGGGACAAGTGGGGTGGGGGGATGAAAGAAGGGAGGGCAAATGGGAGGAGGAAGTAATTAGAAATAAACACTTTTGGGGAGGGACAAAGTCAAAAGAGAGAATAGAATAAATGACAGGCAGAATAGGATGGAGGGAAATATAGTTAGTCTTGTACAACATGACTGTTATGGAAGTCTTTTTCAAAACTACACATAGATAGTCTATATTGAATTGTTTGCCTTTTCAGTGGGGATGGGTGGGGAGGGAGGAAGGGAGAGGAGTTGGAACTTAAAGTATTAGGATGAATGTTGAAAACTGTTTTTGCATTCAGTTGGGAAATAAGGAATACAGGTAATGAGATATAGAAATCTACCTTGCCCTAGAAAAAAAGAGAAAAGATGGGGATAAGGGAAGGGAGATGTGTGATAGAAGGGAGGCCATATTGAGGGAAGAGGTAATAGAATTCAAGTCATTATGGTTTGGGGAGGAGAGAGATGGGGAGAAAATTTGGAACTCACAATTTTTTGGAAATGAATGTTGAAAGCTAAAAATAAATAAATAAACCTCAAAATTTTAAAAAAAGAAAAAAAGAAACTGAAAAAAAATAAATGCTGATATTTGGAAAGACAGCCTGAAAAAAATTGTTAAATGCTTTGCTTCAATTTTGTTGTTGTTGGATTTGTCCCTTGTGCTTGAAGAAGACTATGACATCAGGATGATGACATAACTTGGGGTTGACTTTGATTTGAGTGAGGGAGGGCTATACAAGGTCACCAACTTCACTTTTGTTTCCTGAGCCATCTGGGTCCAGTAGCTTGATATTCATCAGGATGGCTGGACATGGCCCGGTATGCAATGGGATACCCTAGCTCTTTCAGGCTAAGGTCTTACAGCATTTTCACATTGAGTGAGATACACCTAATCACTAAATAGCCTTCTTTAAGTAGTTACTCAAGGGATGGCCCCTTTAAAAAAATCATACTTGGATCTGAACTCAAGTTCTCCCGAATAAAGGAGAAAGAATTACTACTTAGTGATTATAATCACTCTGTGCTAGGTGGGTGGGGACTTGTTGTCCAGTCTATGAGCTCCAGAGTGAATAGGATCTAAGGCTTGATCTTTGAACAAGAAATGTAGCCAGTAAACCCAGAGGAAAAAAGGCAACTTTTGTGCATGGAATATACCTTCTCCTGTGTAGAACACCAGAGAAGAAGGAGAAGAAGAAGGAGGAGGAAAAGAGGAGGAGGAGAAGGTGGAATGGAAAGAGGAAGAGAAGGAGGAGGAGAGGAGCTGCCACTCACTCACAGGTTGTGGTTTTCCTTAGTTTTTGAAGAAGATCATGGCATCAAGATGATGACATGACTTGCAGTTGGCTTTGATTTGAGTGTATGAGGGCTGTGCAAGGTCACCAACCAAAATGTGCTTGTACTAGGTCTCTGCTATTCCTTGTACAGACTGATTAGCTAATGTTATTTTTTAAAGCAAATGGCACCAGTTTCATGTGACTTATTTTTGACGAATCCATGCTGATTCAGTTGAATTTGTTTTCTAAGTACTCATAAGCCTGGGGAAGTTGGGTGGCACAGTGGATAGAGCACCAGGTCTGTAGTCAGAAAGAACTCAAATCTGGCCTCAGACACTTATTAGCAGTGTGACCCTGAAACAAGTCATTTAACCCTGCTAGGCTTAGTTTCATCATCTTGTAAAAAAATGAGCTGGAGAAGGAAATGGCAAACCACTCTTAAGTATTTTTCCAAGAGAAGAGGTCACAAAAAATTGGATAAGACTGAACAGCAATGAATAGCAACTCAGAATTTAAGTATTTAAAAGTCTGGTGTAGAATTTGTCCCTTAAAATTTAATTTGTTTTAGTTAACACTGATTTCTCTTCTTTTTAGTTTCTTGTCCCTCAAGTTGAATGACAAAAAAGGATAAGAAAACCCCTGTAACTAATATGCATAGTTATGTAAAGTAAATTCTCATATTGGCCATTTCCAGAAATGTATATCTTATTCTGTACCTTGAATCTGTCACATCTTTGCCAGGAAGTGGGTGGAATGTTTCATTTTTGATCTTCTCCAGTCATGGTTTGTCATTGCATTGAGCACAGTTCTTGAATTTTCAAAGTTGTGTAGCTGAAGTCAATCTCATCAACCTCTATTAGAAAAATCCATTTTTCTCCTTTTTGAAAATTAAAATATTTTTCCTTCTCCTATTCTGTAACACTTTTGCCCAAAAATTTTTTTCAAAGATTATTGACTGGACATAAACATTCTTTTACACCAGTTCCTACATAGCCCTGTGATTTATTTATTTTTTGATTTGGATACTATTTATCCATTCTCATACTCACAGATTTACTGATGTAGTATAATCTTTCTACCACTTTATAAAATCACCTTTTTTCCCCTTTGGAATGGTGCATATGTTCCACAGACATATCTAGGTATGATATGGCGCTCTCAAAAAACTCATAGGTATCTCTGAGATCAAATTTACCTCCTTACAGTAAGATTTCTATTTTTCCTTATTAACTGCATCTTTTTTAATTGAATTTAGACTCAAACACATAGGATTTAGATCTGAAAAATCCTTAAGAGTCATCTAAAGTAAATCTCTATTTACTTTATAAAGTTCATAAGGAACCTGAGTCTCTGGCTTACCCCAGGTAACATTCTAGAAGATTTGGAATTCAAACACAGGTTTTCTTCTGGTTCCAAATCAAATGACTCTTCTACCACAACATACTGACTTTAAAATAATAATGGCTAGCATTTATGTAATTATTTCCAAACTACACATCCATTCTCCTTAATTCCCACTTCCCATCCCCCCAAAAAAGCCTCTTGAAATCCTGGATCCTGAAGCATAAGGTTTTACATTGCCTAGAAGCAAGCCTCTGTCACTTCTCAGCCATTCTCAAAGCAAGTCTAGTTCTCATCCCCATCGGCATCTCCCTTCAAACTTCCCTTCATGTATAGTCTTCTTCCCTAAGGCTCTAAGCTCCTTAAGGGAAGGCACTGTTTGCTTATATTTATATTTCCAGCATTAACATAGTACCTGGAACACATTAAGCACTTAATAAGTGATTTTCATTGATTCAATTTTTTTTTAAGTTTTCAAAACACTTTACATGTGTTATCTCATTTGTCCCTCATGAGACCCTTTGAAGTAGGTGTTATTACCCCATTTTGGAGAAAAGGAATCTGAAGCAAGAGGCTCATGCCCAGCTTCATGGAAATAGTCAATTTTTTTGGTTGGATTCAAATCCAGGTTCTCTTGTCTCAAAGTCAGGACTCTATCCAATACATTGCCTTCATGTGCTGTCTCCATTTTGTACTTAAACTATTTAAGGACGTGAACTTTTTGTTTGGAACTAATCATTCCTTTGAATTAATTGGCCTCACTGTGGCTATTCTTTTTATGTTGAGCTTCTATACCGATGTATGGGGGCAGTGCTTTCCCTCCCCTTCCATTCCCACTCTAGGGCTTCCTGGTTCAAATTCTAAAATCTATGAATAAAAATATTCTGGACCTTCACGGGATACATTGTCCTTGTTCACGACTATATCTTTCCTGTATTTGGGCTCTGGGTCTAAAAATTCAAATTTTCTTCTTCAACACTATCTTGTTAACCAGCTGTTCACTTTCTATTTTTGCCTTTCTCTTTAGCAACCCTTATATTCAATTTTCAGTAGAAGTGAAAACACTACAAGTGTTCTCAATGTCTTTAGTTGTCCACCTATGACTCCACAAAATCCCTTTTCATTTGTTCTTAGGTGTCTTCTGATAGATCCTCATGGAAATGGCCATAACTAAATATTAGTTTTCAGTTTTGATAAATTCTAGTTGTTCTCCATCTTCCAAGTTATGTGCTCTGGGATGACTAAACCTCCTGACTGGGATGTCAGGTTGGCAAATTTCTGCCTCAGATTCAGCAGGGTGCTGTCAATCTTTAGAATCCCAGTTTCCTTCCTATAACCAGTATCATGTGTTCTCTATCTTGGTGGCACATATGTGTCTTAAGCTTTTTGTGGTACCCAAGTTGCCTTTTCCTTTGAGTGCCTAGCTCTGCTCTCCATGGAAAGAGGTTACAATGTATTTTGTAGGTCAACTAGTTCAGTGATTTTTCTTTGATTTTTATATTCTATCATCCACATTCACTTGAGTCTTCAATTTCTTTCTTTTTTATTTGTTCACTTTTTGACACACATCCAAGTCTTTCAATAAGTGTATCATACTCTCTGATAAATATGGTTAGCACCACTATCAGAAATGTCAAGTATATTTAGTTGGCACTAGAAGAGAAACAGACATGGGAGGCTCTTAGGCTATTGACACATTTCTATCTGTTTCCCTACCTGTTAAAATGGAGGTATCCAATTTTTGCTCTACTTATAAGGTGCCTTTTCTATTCCTGTGTTCTATAGGCAATTCTGTGGCCATTGTTGCCAGGAATTTCTGAGTTTCAATAGGTAGATTTCTCTTCATTTTCTGGGGCTTTCCTAACTTTTCTCCTGCTAATTCTGGTGCTGCTTCTTCTTCAGTTGCATTTGTTCTGCAATTAACATATTCCTGCCATTCCCCTAAAACAAAAAACCAAGTAAATGTCCTGTACTCTTTCAAAGGCATTAATTTAATTTTCTTTCCCCTTCTCTCCTCTTACTGATGATCAGACATCAGATGCTTTCTACTTGTATCTTACATGTTTTCTGTGACACTTTTTTTGGTTAGTGGGCACATAAGAGATGTTTGCTAAAATTACACTGGCAACACTAACTTGTTCCCTGTGGGTCTAAAATCTTATATACCCTCAAAGTACCTAACCAACTACAATGGAGATAATTAAGCATCAGGGGAAATAGAAACCATTTATTCGAAGTAATTTTGTTGCTGAACAGTTGAGCTACATAAAAACGAACTACCATATTTAAATATAGTATATAATGATGTCCAAAACATGCCCAATATATTTCTCAGTAGCTTTATGGAGATTCAATGTGGAATCATTCTAGTATAATATACCCTTGAGGCCAGAAAGAGTTAATTTTGTTTCCAATAGTGACTAAATTATAACATAGGAGGATCTTAGAAACTTGAAAACCAGCCTTATTATATTAATTGAGTAGGTACCATAAAAGCACTTGGATGATTCCTGTGCTTACATCTTTATTGCTTTACTGATGTTACATGTTGGTAATCATCACCAGAAGCCATTTGTTTCCAGTTTTCCCAGATCAGAGCATTAAAGGATGTTGCATAGTAGTGCTCTGTTATGCCAGAGGGAGGAAATGATGAAAGCAAGTCAAACAATCAAACTGCAAATGAATTCATTTTTTACAGTGGGTTGCCATGGTTTATATCTATTTCATTGTCTGGCACAAGTGTGTGATAATAACAAAATGGTAATGGACTACTTGCAATAAAACTTTGCAAGCCCTTTCATTCTTACCACATGTCCTTAAAAGATGAAACAGGACACTGTGTAATGAGTTGCCTACTGCTCCAGATACTTTGTGACATAAGGAGCATAAATTGTGAAATATTGGTTCCTAGACTTTTGTCTGAATAGACGACTGATATTAATAAAGAAGATTTGTTCAACACAAATGTAGTATTTAATGATGCATGCAACATGCTCCATATCTTTTCTATTAGCTATATAGTCTGTCAGCTTGAACCACTAATAAATAGATTTAATGTTTTTTTTTAATTGAATGTACTATTGCTGTCAATGGTTTCCAGGCCATGAGTATGAAAATGACCACTGAGTGCATGTGAAATGAGTGACAATTCAGAATAATTCATCACATGAGATAATGCTTAGCAAAATTAATGATATCATAATCTTACATATCACAGGATGCAATTCATCATAATTTTTTCTTGTTCTTGTAAGGTGAGGTAGTACTTGGAGATTTGACATTAGAGTAATGCTTTTTATGTTGAGATGGTATAATGGAAAGGAGACCAAATTTATTTTTATAAGACAAGTTAATATCTTTATTCTATTATTGATCTGCTATGTGGCCTTGGGTAATTCCTATATATTCTTTGAACCCCAGTTTTCACAATTGAAAAATGGAGGAAATAAAATCTGCTTTTCTACATTTCACAAAATGTTCCTGGAAATACATATGATAATGACTAAGCCCTGCGTTTGGCACATACTGACTGCATCATCCTGGACTAGTCACTTAACCTCTCTGTACTATAGACAATCCTGTAAGACCATAATTGCAGAGAATGTAACAACTTACCTTGGTAATGGGGGATTCCTCAACTGTAAATTTTTATGCCAACAAACTCATAGGGCTAGAGCCTACCCTAATAAAATTAGAGCAAGTGCTCAAATGGTTCTTTCTCTCTAAAATTTCTCTCCTCTGCAGGCCATCATCTACATTGCTGCCAAAATGATTAAGTTTAAGTGTTTTTGTTCAGTTTGTGTCTGACTCTTCATAACCTCATTTGGAGTTTTCTTGGCAAAGATATGGGAGTAGGTTGCCTTTTCTTTCTCCAGCTCTTTTCTTTTTCATATGAGAAACTGAGATAAACTGGGTTCAGTGACTTGCCCAGGGTCTGAGATTTGTGATTCTAAAGGAGGCTTAGTTAGGGAAGTGCTAGTGGAAGGAGATACTGTCAGTCTTTAATATTGTTAGAAATGGAGACTATGTCAGGTGTACTTTGCAAATGGACATTGAGGGGGACCTGGAGCTGAAAAGGAGAGATGACTGGAATGTTCTTGAAAAATTGCACAGTTCTTTTAATGATTGTGTTCACCCTCTATCTACATTCACATTTTGAGCAGTCAAGTTTTGTTGTAGCAAATATTGCTTCAATTCATATTTTATGACTGCACTACTGGACCTACTTATTTTTAATCTAGTCTTTTTATAGTAGTTAATTTAAAAAAATCATTTAGTCTTACATGTATTTATAATCTATCTTCTCACTACTGGTCCCACCAAACAAAACACAAACCAAACTAGAAAGTATATGATGCTGACTGTTATACGTCTGCTAAAATAAGTCTTTTACTAAAATGAGAAATTAAATACAACCATTTAAAAATTTAATTCTACTAACTAGGACCTTGATTAATTGAGAACAGAAACAAAGGTAAATTAAATTTCTCAGAAATGAGCTGATGCATAAATGGGTCAGAGTAGGAGAGAAAAATGAATATATGTACTTTTTAGAGATGTATTCAGTATAACCTGAAATTCAGTATGTACTATTGTTAATCCAAGAGCATTAATTTTTCTAACTTCGCTGTACATTTTTATTTGTAGCAAGGCTTTAAATAACTTTAAAACTGATGCTTTGAATAACATAGTACTTCAAGGGAATATTTACTAGCTTTCTGATTTTTTGTATGCAAAAGAGCAATACTTTCTTACATAGATTGTGCACTAGAAAATCAAATAACATTATTCCTTTATGCTACATTAAGGTTTTTGTTTCAACTTTATTTTCCTTGACCATGAAAAGTTCCTCAACTGTTAGTGATTATGCTTTGCAGATTTTTTAAAAAAGGTTCACTACTAATTGGACCTATATGCCTTTTCATACAAATATCTTGCTAAATATTTTTAACTACCAAGGAAATGCATTCAAAGTATTACACAGCCAATAATGTCTATTGAGCAATTTTGCACCATTCAAACATTACATTCAAGTTAAGAATAGATTATTTTAAAAATACAAATCAGACTTTAAAGTGCAAAGAAGCTGATGTGTACAGTATAGTTAATTGTTTGGAAAATTACAAAGGAATTGGTGGCTATTTTAACTAGGCATCAGTAAGCAAATTACAGATACATTGGCTTTCACATGCTAGTCCTTTATTTCTGCAAAACTGCTCTATCAAAATTCACTCTGAAAATTACTGGCATATAACTACAGAAAATTTAAAAGGATAGAACTCTGAGGAACTCACATGAAATTGTAACAGTGTCTGAAGTTGAAGGTGGTTGTCTTCAACTACTGAGAAAACTAAATCCTCATCCCCACAGCCCCCCATAATTTCCACTCTTCTTTCCATTATTTTCTGTCACCACAATTCGATCAGGGTGCTTTTCAGCAATGTCCATGTATCATTGTTTATAAATAACTCACAAATTAACACTCCTAAAATATGTAAGTTTACTCTGACTGGTAAGCATAGAGATTATATTAACTTCTAACTTTAAGGTGGCACAATTTAACAAATGGACACAATTTTACAAAACTCTCAAAATTTATATCAAAATTTATCTTGGAGTTTGAAAAGATTTTCCTCAAACCAAACACAATTAAGAAAAGGAAAAATAAAACCAAGCTTCCCTCATCCCTCTCCCTTTGAGAGAAAGTATGGTACACAGGGAACTATCAGTCTTTGTACATTAGGGATTAGTGAACTCTCCTGAGATCACCCCCTTCACCTTCACCAAAAAAGCAAGCTGGAAATGTTTTTTTTTTTAAACTGTCACAGCACCTGTTCTTATTGTCTCTTGACAATGGGTATACACACTAAGAGTTCCCAACACAAATGAAATCACAGATCCAGACCACAGAAAGCTGACCTTAAAACCTGGAAAACCTGGTTCATATTGTATCATTAGCTCTATGACCCTGAGCAAGTACTTAATATCTCTTACTACCAATTAGTTTTTTAAAGCTCACAAATCTCAATTTAAAATTCCTCTGTTCTAAGATAAAACATAAAAGTTCTCTGTTTGGCAGTTAAAAATCCTCACAGTCTGGTGACAACCTCTTCTCACACAGTACTTTTAAATTGCCTTCCTTCACAGATATTATGCTCATAGCAGTTCCTATGTGCCAGACAGTGTCCATACTATTATTTTTACAGATTTTTTTACATTTTACAGATGAAGAAACTGAAGCAAGCAGAGATTAAGTAATTTGCTCAGGGTTACCTAGTTAGTAAGTGTCTGAGTCTGAATTTAAACTAAGATCTTCCTGATTCCAGGTTTAATTGTCTGTCTTCTGTAGTACCTAGCTGCCTAGTGTTCTGGGCAACTCTCTAAGGCCATAAGTTGTAGAGAATTTAGCAACTTGAATTGGTAAGGGTCATTTCCATATCTATAAACTCCCTATATTAATAAATCAATGGACCTATTTTGAGGGGGTGTGTCTATTGTTAATAGAATGGGAAGATCTTTCCCAACAGTTAATAGGCCTATGTGATTGCTTGAATCACATGGAAGCCTGAGTCTCATGAATCTAAGCCACATAGAGCAGGAAAGGGGGGCAGGAAGTTGATGTGAGTTAGAGTTTGGATAGAGGGAAAGAGGAGGTAGAAAGATAGAGAGCAGCTGGCATGGGTGAGAGGAGGGCATTTTGCTTAGGGGAGACTGTGGGAAGGCTCAATGGAGAGAAAGCTTGGGGATGGTGGTGCTTCCTGCAATGAGAATATATCAAGACTTCTTGCCTACTATAATGGATTTGGTTTTCTGTTATATGAATAAATATCTTGGTTCCATCTTCAATGAGGAGGGTCTGTAATATCTTGTGATTCAATCCTGTAAATATACTGGCATATTCATAGCTGCTGCTGTGGGTATTGCCTTGGCAACATAGGGGGAAACTATTGTTGTTACAGCATGAACTATAAATTGCTATCAAGTCCATTTTACTAATATTTAACTTGTGAACAGCTTCTTCTAGGGTTAATTTTATGAAGTACTTTCAAAAAAAGTGTTTTATATTCAATCTTGAAGATGATAGGGAGCCACTGTAGTTAACTGAATGGGAAATGGTAACAGTGGTGATGTGATCAGAATTCTGTTTTAGGAAGGGAATATCAATGGATAGAGTGCCAAGCTTAGAATCAGAAAGACTCTTCTTCCTGAGTTCAAATTTGGCTTCATACTTATTAGCTGTGTGATCCTGGGCAAGTTTCTTAACCCTATTTTACTCAGTTTCTTCATCTGTAAAATGAACTGGAGATGGAAATTGTGAACCACTCCAGTATCTTTATCAAGAAAACCCCAAATGGGATCAAGAGTAGGATGCAACTGAACCATAGCAACAGCAACAACTAGGAAGAGGGAAAGACAGTGGGCTCAGAATTGAGCATGTTAAGTGTGACACATCTAGTTTGAAAGGCTTATTGGGCAGTTGGAGATGTGAGACCAGAGATCATCTGAAAAGTTGGGTTGGATAAGTAGATTTTACAATCATCAGCATATCAGCAAATGATAATTGAATCCATGGGAGTAGATGGCTCATTAAATGAAATAGTACAGAGGGATAAAGGTAGATGTCCCAGGACAGAGCACTGTGAACAACACATATGAACATCCAGTAAAGGAGACTGAGAAGGGACAATCACATAGATGGGAGGAGAATCAAGTTAAGATTTGTAGTCCATCAATAGAATGAACGAAGCTTAACATCAAATTTGTAAGAATAATTAGGTAAAGTCAGAAACTACCAGATTTCTGTTTTGGGTAAGTTCTTTTTTGCTTTGTCCTGCTTCTGCTTATAATTACAAAACCAAATATATTAAAATAAATGTATGAAAATATACATTTTTTAAAGTTCACAAATCCCAGTTTAAAATTCCTCTTTTCTGAAACACAAACTCCTCTGTTTGGCAATTAAAAACCTTCACAGTCTGGTGCCAACCTCTCCTTACAAATGATTTTGTAAGTTTACCTTTCCTCATGGACACTATATCTAGTCAAACTGTCCTACTTACTATTTCTCTTAGGTCAAAGGACCTGCGTTCAAATCCTTCTGGTGTACTGCCTGTGTGAGTTTAGGAATATGATTTAATCTCCCTAGAGCTCAGTTTCCTTGTCAGAGGGTTAGATTACATGACCTTAGAGGAACTTTTTAAGTGTGGATCTTACGATCTCCCACTTCCATGCCTTTCCATAGGCTGTCCCATATGGCTGCAATTGTGTCCTATCTTAATTCTGCCCTTAGGATTCCCTGGCTCACTTCAAGATTCAGGTCAGGTACAAATCCCTCTATGAGACCTTTGTCAACTTCAGTTATTCATGCTTTCTCATTAATAATAAAATGACTTGATATTTATGAAATATATGTTGTTTATATACTTATCTGTGCACACATTATTCTCCTTCCCCTCATCTTTCCAGTTAACTGCCTAGAAGACTGAAAACTCATTTAGGACAGGGACTATATTAATACCATTTTACATCCAAACCATGTAGTACATTATCTGGTGATTAGTAGGTGCTTATTAATAAATATTAAAGTAATGAATGTTTCATTGAAAGACCATATTTTCCCCTGAAGTATTATACTCAGTTTTGCTGGGTAGGTGATTCTTGGTTTTAGACCTAGTTCCTTTGACTTCTGGAATATCTTATTCCATGCCCTTCAATCCTTTAATGTAGAAGCTGCTAGATCTT
>JAQQSK010011625.1:0-12199 GCA_028658325.1 Potorous gilbertii
ATTTAAGGAAGATTACTTTAGTAACTGCGTGCAGCTAGACTTGAGTAGGGAAAGACTTATGGCAAGGAGAACAAACTAAAAGCTATTGCAAAATTCCAGGCATGAGGTGATAAGGGCCTGTACCCCAGTGGCAGCAGTATCATGGGAGATAAGGGAGTCCGTACAGAGATATTATAAAAGTAAAATTGACAATACTTGGCAACAGAATGATTATCTTAGGGAGAGAAGACGTCAGGAATGATAACTCTGTTGCAAACCCGGGTGACTGAGAGCATGATAATGGATTTGACAGTAATAGAGAAATTAGGAAGATGTACAGTAAAAGGATTGGCCTGTAACAGTGAAGAACCATTTGAGATTATGCAATACAAATCCATAGTAGACCCAATCAGCACAGTTGTATGAGCAATATTATAATGGTACTTTCATTTTTTCTTCAAAATCAATCAAACCTCTGGGTGTTATCTTTGACAAAGAAGAAGGTGGAGTTGCAGGAATGCTGTGCAACTGGTGAGTCTTGGCAAGAATGGAATGGAACAAAGAGACAGAAGATTTTTCACTGTAGGTATTAATTTAAATCAGATATTTCTGCTGATAATTCTTTGATAATTGCTTTTAATTTCTCTATCATTTGTCTTTTATGTTTTAGGCTGTGCTTATTATGTGGAAGATTTAAAATTTAAAAGAATTTTGCACATGAGTTATCATTTCCTCACGGTTCTTCATTATTATAGTTTGCATAAAAACAGCAAGGTTGGTGTGCCGTAGTAATTAAGGAAATGGAAATAGAATTCTCCCATGTCTCAACATCTTTCCTTTATTTTAAGGTTCAGCTCAGATGTCATTTCCTCTATTAAGGCTTCCCTGACCCCAACTCCACTTGTTAGTGCTCTTATCTCTCTCCTATTTTCTTTCTTTTTTTTTCTAAAAACTAGTACAATGAACATTTATCAAAAGGTACATATTTCCTTTATTTTTGCACAGTGGTCATTTGTGTTATGGTAAGTACATAAAGGTTTTGTCCCTGACCAAAAGACATGAGTATCATCAGTTGGGTACTTGGTCCACACCAGACGTGTTTATGGATGGAGGACTAATAGCATACAAAAAGTGATTGGTGATTGAATGAGGATGATCCATCCACTTGGTTGCCTAAGGAATCAAAGTAAAAAACTCCTCTCTCTTTCAAGGTATACTTAGTAACAGGGTGGGGTAGGTTTAGGTAGCAGAGGTAAGGAGAGATGTAGCCAATGCAAGTACTCCTTTGAACTTCAAACAAAAAAGAAGGGAATTTCTCTGCCTTTCCAGTCCCTTCCTCTATCCTCTCCCAGCAACAATGCAGACTACATATGAAGGGTAGCAAAAAAGTATGCTTGACTATATGTACCTGAGATTGTATGTACCTCAAGTTCCTGGTTTCCATTTTTTTCAATATGTATCTTTTCCTGAGTACAGTTGTCCAAACAGTGACCTTGACATGGCCTTGGCAGCTTCCTTGGCAGTTTGAGAGGTCTACAATTATCTAATCTGATGCTGGTTATCCAATGGAAAGTACTTCCAGTAACTATAATCTTTTATACAGGAGAAGACTATCATGAAAAGAATGAGTCATGAAGCTGGCCAGAATATACTGATGTTGACCTGCTGCTCAAGGCAGGACACATCTGCAGCGAATGGGAATCTACTCAGCAACCCTCCAAGCATGCTGGAGTCTTTTACAACAACAGCACCCAAACAATAATTTAAAAACCACTACCATCATCATCATATTGGCTAACATTGATGTAATGCTAACTATATGCCAGACACTGTTCTAAGTGAGCACTTTGCAATTATTATTTAATTTAATTCTCCCAAAAACCCTTAGCTACAGGTAATACTTTATCCCTATTTTATAGATAAGGAAACTGAGGTAGACTGACATTGAGCAACTTTCTCAGGGTAACACAGCTAGTGTCTAAGACTAGATTTGAATTCAGATCTTTCTGCCCCTAAACCCAGAGTTTTAACCAATGCACCACCTAGCTGTCCCACCCAGCTTCTTTTACCTCCAGAACAAGTATAATGGGAGTAATGCCCTGTTATTTCATGTTCTATGTATTTGTCAATGGGTGTTTGTGAATTTTCTGTGTTTTAAGAATTTTTGGATGAGAGAAATAAATAGCTATCCTATACCTAGTATTTATAAGGACTACATGTTGGCAGTGAGACTACCAAGGCTGACTGAATCAGATTAAGATGTAACTGGGAAATAGTTAACAAAAGAAATATAAATACCATAAAATATAAATAAAATTACATTTAAAATCAAGTCAATATGTTGACCACAAGTATCCTTATGGATTAGTGATCCCCATTTCTGTTTGAATTTAACAACACTGCTTTACACATTAGACCACACTTGTGATTTCATTGTTATAGGGAACTATCAATTCAGAGAAGAAACTCTTCTGAAACTTACTATCTTAGAGAATTGTTTGAGTCACTGTCAGGTTACATGACTTGCCCAAAGTCATGCACCTCATATGTGTCAAAAACAGGAACCCAAATATTTTTGACTCTAGGACTAATTCTCCATCCACTAGGACACATTTCTTCTAACTGTGCACATTGTAAATGTTTATAATGTGTTTCTGTTTTTACTAAAGAACCATATATTTAACATTTGAACATTTATACGCTCATGACATTGAAGTCGGAGTTTGTGACCTAACTTGGTGTTTCCATTATAATTTACTGGTAGGAAATATATTTATTTTTTATTCCACTAGCTTTCAGAAGCAATTCACTTCTTTCCATGCAAATACCCTCTTTCATTACCATGGTGATACATTTTTGTCCTTAAAATGTCCTAAAACAACTAGAGAATGGAGATGTGGGCTGTGTTTACAGGCATATTGTATTTGATGATTTTGACTGAACTGAATAGTTGCTGGCTGATTAGGAATGCATTGAGTCAGTTGAAGTAGTCAAATCTGTTGTTTGTATGGAAAAAGTATAATCTCTAAATTAAAGTGATAGAAATTGTACAAATCATGAGACGCTGAGGTCTAAAAATACAGAGGGGGATCACAATTCAGCATTTGCTCTAAAGAGCTTACCTTGAATTTTTAGCTATTTAGTAGTGAGAACTTAAACCAGAGAAGAACAAATTTAGGTGAGCCGTTTGTATTTTAAAATTTTCCATTTAGCAGTTATGTAATTATGTCAATAAAGTCTTCAATTAATCTTCTATATCTGGAGTCCTAAAGGCAGGAAAGAAATAGAAAACACATTTCAACAATATTTTTTGAACTAGCAGGAAAGTAAAGAGCAATTTCCTAGTTGTCCTAATATTTCAAGTCAAAAAGATTACTAGGACATTTATACATTACTTGTGATCCTGTCATAGAAGGGCCAGTTACTTAATTACCTTTCTATTCCTACCCTAGATAATTTCTGAAAGTACTTAAAATATACCGGTCCATGTTTTCAGAGTTCAAAATGAGTACTTGGCCACTCTTCAAATTATAAACTATTTCTTCCTGTAGCTCACTTAATTTCTCCTCTAAGAATTTGGATGCTATACCACTTGGTGCACATATGTTTAGTAATGATATTGCTTCATTGTCTATGATACCTTCTAGCATAGTGTAGTTTCCTTCCTTCTCTCTTTTAATTAGATCTAATTTTGCTTTTGTTTGTCTGAGATCAAAATTGCTACCCCCCTTTTTTTATTTCAGCTAAAGCATAATAAATTATACACCAGTCTTTTTCCTTTATTTTGTGAGTATCCTTCTGCTTCAAATGTGTTTCTTGTAAACAACATATTGTAGGATTATGGTTGTTAATCCACCCTGCTCTCTGCTTTTGTTTTATGGGAGAGTTCATTCCATTCACATTCACAGTTATGATTACTGTCTATATCTTTCTCTCCATGCTATTTTGACCCTGTTTATGCTTATCTCTCTCCTTTCTCCCTTTCCCTCATCATCAGAGTTTGGCCTTTGACCACAGCATCCCTCAACCTGCCCTGCTTTTTATCATCCCTCTCTTTTCTTTCACTTTTCCCTTACTACCTCTTCACTCCCTTGTATCCAGCCCCTCCTTATCCCCCCATTCCCCTCTTAGTTCCTGTATGAGCAGATTTCTGTACCTGAGTAAGTTATTTCCTCTTTGAGTCAAATATGATGAGAGTTAGGTTTAAACAATGTTTGTCTCCCTTCCTTCTTTCCCTCTACTGCAATAGGTCTCTGTGCCTCTTCATGTGATGTAATTTACCTTTCTCTGCCTCATTCTTTCCTCTTCTTTTGACCACTCAATTAGAACTTTTTATCATTACATCAAAGCCACTCAATTAGAACTTTTTATCATTACATCAAAGTCAACTTTTACTCATACCCTTTGTCTGTGCTTACCCCTTCTAAATGTCATAATAAATTCACTGTCCACAAGAACTTCTTCTGTCATCTTCCCTTTCAGGGATGTAAAAAGTTTTCCCTTTTTGAATAATGCATTTTTTTTCTTTCCTGCTTACCTTTCTATGCCTTTTTTGAGTCTTGTATTTGAAGATCAAATTTTCCTTTGAGGTCTGGCCTTTTCGTTAGGAAGGTTTGGAAGTTCTCAAAATAATGAAATATAATACTTCAGAAAAAAAAGGATTTTCAATGAAATAGAGGACTTCCAAACATTCTTATTGAAAAGACCAAGGCTGAATAGAAAATTTGACTTTCAAATATAAGAATCAAGAGAAACATGAAAATGTAAATAGGAAAGGAAAGCCACAAGGAACTTTTAAAGTTGAACTGTTTATATTTCTACATAGAAAGATGGTATTTGTAACTCATGATACTTTTTTCAGGGTCAGGGTAGTTACATATAAACGTAGGTGCATATTGGTATGCATATATGTGTATATTACATGTGTATAGGTATGTTTATGTACATGGGTATATGTGTGTATGCTTATATATACACACATACACATACATACATTTTACACACACACACATATATATATATACATATATATATATATATATATATATATGGCACAGAGTAAGCTGAATATGAAGGGAGAATCTCTAAAAAGATAAAATTTATTGTAGAATGGAATACACTGGAAGTAAGAGAAAGGGAGAAGTAGAATGTTGCAAATCATTTCACATAAAAATGGCAAGAAAGAACATTTGCAAAGGAAGAGAAGAGGGGGGAGATGAAAAGGTGTAAGTGAGCCTTGCTCTAATGACATTTGGCTTGAGGAGGGAATAATGTACACTCAACTGGATACAGAATTTTATTTTACCCTACATGAAGGCAGGGGGGGGAAGGGATAGGAGAGAGAAGATAATAGAAGGGACAGCAAACTGGGGAAAGGGACAATCAGAAGCAAAGTCTATTGTGGAAGGACAAGTTAAGGGAGAGAATGGAATAAATGGAGGGCAGGGTAAGACAGAGGGAAATATAGTTTGCAACTTAACTATTATGAAAGTGTTTTGCATGGCTACACATGAATGACCTATATTGAATCTCTTGCTTTCTCAATGAGGGTAGGTACAGAGGGAGGGAGAGAAGATAGAACTCAAAGCTTTTAATAATGAATGATAAAAATTGTTTTTGCATGCAACTGGGAAATAAGATGTACAGGCAATAGGGTATAGAAATTTATTTTGCCCTACAGGAAAATAGAGGGGAGGAGGATGTAAGAAATGGGGTGGTAATAGAAGGGAGGACAAACTGGAGGAAGGAGTGGATGGGGTGCATGCTGCCCTGGGGTGGGGATGTGGAGAGATGGGGAGAAAATTTAGAATTCAAGTCCTTGTGGAAGTGAATGCTGAAAACTGAAAAAGAAATAAATTATGTAGTTAAAAAGTAGAATCCACTGATCATCTTCTGAAACCCCCAAATGAAAATACCCAAGAACATCAAAACTAAATTTTAGAGCTTCCAAGTCAAAGAAAAAAATTAGTGTCAGCAGACAAACATACCAAAGAGGCATAATCAGGATCAGGATCACACAAGATATGACTGCTAGCACCATAAGGAAGAGAAGAAGATGGAATATGATATTCCTGCTGTCAAAACAGGAAGACTCACAACTAAGAATATTTTATTACACAAAACTACGCATAATTTTATAAAGGAAAAGATGGATCTTTGAGTAAATGTAGAACATTTAAGCATTCCTTGTGAATTGATTGAAGCTAAATAGATGTTTTGAAATATAAACTCAGTATTCATTATGCTGTAGAAAAACAAATATATTATATCTAAGCAATTTGATGGGACTAGATGATGAAAGGAATGAAATAAGAATTTATTAAGCATTTACTATGTACCAGACGCTATGCTACGTGCTTTACAAATATCTCATTAAATCCTAACAACAACCTTGGAAGATAGATTCTACTATTACCCCAATTTGTAGTTAAGTAAATTAAAGAAGATAGAAGTTTAATGACTTGCATATAATCAAATGGCTTGAAACTGTCCACAGCTGGGTTGAAAATCAAATCTTCCTTGCTCCATGTCCAGCATTCTACCTACTACACCACAAATCTGGCTTGTGAATTTGTCTTTCTTGACTGAATGAATATTCACTATATGGATTATATTTTCTTTATTATGTGGATACAAGAAAGAAGATAGCAATAGGGTCACTAAAAAAGAAGAAACAAAAAGAGAGTCATTACAGCATTAACAAATTCAACTAAATTATTTTGTTTTCATTTCCAAATTTTCTCAGCTTCTTTCTCCTGCCACCGAGAAGGAAAGAAAAACAAAGTTCATTGCAAATATGAATGGTTATTCAAAACAAATTCCCAAATTAGTCAAGTCAAAAAAACGAAAAAAAAATATATACTTCTAAGTGCATTGTGATTTCACTACTTCTTTATCTGTAGGTGGGTAGTATATTTAATTGAGTCCTTCAGAATTGTAGCTGTTCATTCTGTTGATCAGAGTTCCTAACTATTTAAGATTTAGCTGTGCTTACAATATTATTATTGCATAAAGTGTTCACCTGATTCTGTTCACTCTACTGTGCATCAAATCTTTTCATCATTTCTTACATCACAATAATATTCTATCACTTCTTCTTCAGCTATTCTGCAACTGGGCAACATTGCCTTATTTTCTGATTATTTACTACCACACACTGAAAAAAAGTTGCTAGAAATAGCTTTGTGCATATGGGTCCTTTTCATTTTTTTCATCTCTCCAAAACATAGACCGAGAAGCAATATCAATGGTTCAAAGACAGTAGAGTTCTAATCCACTTTCCAGAATGCTTGGACCATTTCACTACTCCCCTAGCAGCATATTAAAGATCTTATTTTCCCATACTCTCTCTAGAATGTGTCATGCTTCCTTTTTGTCAACATATCCAATCTGATGAGTTTTAGATGGCAGCTCAAGTTGTTCTAGTTTTTATTACACTAATTATTAGTTATTTAGAACACTTTTTCATGTCTATTGATAGCTTGGAATTCTTCATCTCAAAATTATCTACTTATGTCCTTTGAGATCCACTGGGAAATGGCTCCTACTATTATTAATTTGACTCTGTTCTCCAGAAATGAGAATTTTATCAGATTATACTATTTTTAAAAAATTTCTGCAATTTCCTACTTCTTCCTTCTTCTCTGATTTGAACTCTGATTTGTTTGTTCAAAAACTTTCAAAATGGTTCAATAATAAAAACTGCCCATTTTCCTGAATATGAATCTATTTTTCTCTTGTTTCATCATGAAATTCTTTCTCTATGCAAAGATCTAACATTTAATTTCTTTTTTTCACTAATTTAATTTACTTATATTATAACCTTTTATGTCTAAATAATGTTCTCATTTGGAGCTTATCTGAGTATATAATGTGAAATATTTTTTCTGGTTTCTTCCAGACGCTGAGTCTTCACAACAGTTTTTATTGAATTATAAATTCTTGTTCCAGTGGCTGAGATTTTTGAGTTTTAAGAAAAGTTCACTTAAATGAATTTAAAATTTAAATTTAAAAATCCTGTTTAATAACACTGGATTACTGTGCTGATTTGTTTCTATATATTGTGTACTAATCTATTCCCCTGATCAACCTGTCTACTTTTTTACCCAGTAGAAAATTGTTCTTGATACTTATAGTTTTATGGTCAGGTAACTTCCCATGTTTTATTTTTCATGGATCTTTTGTTATTCTTGACCTTTTGCAAGAAAGGTGTTTTTTCAGATGAATGTTATTATTTTATCTAGCTCTGTAAAGTAGTTGTTTGGTAGTTTGGCATAATATTAACTAATAAATTTAGAAAATATTGTCATTTTTCTTATATTGGCTCAGCCTAACCATGAGTAATTTATATGTTTCCCTTTATTTAGAACTGCCCTTATTTGTATAAGAAATGTTTTGTCATTGTTTCGTAAATTTCCTTTGTGTGTTCTTCCAAGCATATTATATTGTCTATAATTATTTTAAATGGGATTTTTCATGATATCTCTTCCTGCTGAATTTGCTGGCAACATACAGAAGATATGGATTTATTTTATACCCAGATTTGGACTCAAGTTGTTAATTTTTTTCATTTAACGTTTTAATTCATTCTTTAGGATTCTTGTAGTAAACCATAATATCATTTGCAACAAGTTTTGTTTCCTCATTGCTTGCACTTGTTCCTTTAATTTTCTTTCTTCTTGTATTACTATAGCTAGCTTGCACTTGACTTTGTTTTGTAGTACAGTGGATAGGGCACCAGTGCAGGAGTCAGGAGGATCTGAGCTCAAATCTTACCTCAGACACTTGACACTCACTAGCTGTGTGACCTCGGGCAAGTCACTTAACCCCAGTTGCTTCATTCTGGGTCATTTCCAGTCATCCTGAGAAATATCAGGTCCCTGGATTAAGATGGCTCTAGAGGAGAGGTGAAGCTGGTGAACGGCACAGCCCTCCCTCACTCAAAAACAAAGTCAAATGCAAGTCATGTCATTGTTTCTCTGATGTCATGATCTTCGCAATGAAGTTGAACACACACACTATAGCTAGCAATTATAATGTAATATTGAGTAGTAATGTTGATAATGGACATTTTTGATTCATCACTGATCTTATTGTAAAGGTCACTAACTTGTTCCCATTACAGGTAATATTAGTTCTTGTCTTTAGATAGATACTTATCATTTCAAGGAAAGCTTCATTTATTCTTATGCTTTCTGGTGTTTTTATTCTTAATATAACTTTTGAAAATTTTGATTTCCAAAGACTCTCCCTCCACTCTTCCCGGAGAAGGGAAGCAAGTTGATATCAGTTATACATATGAAATCTTGGAAAATATATTTCCATTTTAGCCATATTTCAAAAATTAATGAAAATTTAAAATGAGAAAATTATACTTCATTTTGCACTCAGAGTTTATCAGTTCTCTCTCTGGAGATAGATAGCATTTCTCATCAAATTCCTTCAGAACTATATTTGATCGTTGTATTGATCAGAGTTGTTAAGTCTTTCACAGTTGATCATCATTACAGTGTTGTTGTTCCTGTGTATAATAATCTTCTGGTTGTGTTTGCTTCATTTTGCATCAGTTCAAAGAAGTCTTCCCATATGTTTTTATGAAACTATCTCCCTCATCATTTCTTATAGCGCAATTCCATCATGTTCATATACCACAACTTGTTCAGCCATTCTTCAGTTGATGGGCATCATCTCAATTTCTAATTCTTTTACACCGTGAAAGGATTTATTATAAATACTTGTACATATGGGTTCTTTTTCTTTGATATATCTCTGACACAGATCTTGTAGTAATATTGCTGGGTCAAAGGGATGTATAGTTTTGTAGCCCTTTGGGTATAAATCCAAATTGCTGTCCAGAATTATTGGGGCAGTTCACTACTCCACCAAAAGTTCATTAGTGTATCTATCTTGCCACATCTTCTACAGCATTCATTTATCATTTCTTATAGTAAGGAGGTGGTGCATCAGAGTTGTGTTAATTTGGATTTCTCTAATCAATAGTAATTTGGAGCATTTTTTCATATGACTATAGATAGTTTTGATGTCTTCTTCTGAAAGCATCCTGTTCATGTCCTTTAATCATTTCTTAATAGAAAATGGTTCATATTTTTATAAATTTGATTATGTACATATATACATACACACATGTGTATATATAATATATGTATATGCATAATGTATATATATGCCTTTATCAAAGAAATTTGATATAAAAATTTAATATTAATTCAATTTTAATATTACTTCATTTTAGAATAACTTTTAGTTGATAGTTTCCCTGATTATCTTTTAACTGGCTCTATTTTTTGTTTCATTTTGTTTGAGAGCATTATTTGCTATGCCTGCTTTTTTTACTTCAGCTGAAGCATAATAGATTCTGTTCCAGCCCCTTATTTTAACTATAAGTGTGTCTTTTGTTTTTAATGTTTCCCTTGTAAACAACATGTTGTTAAGGTCTGATTTCTAATCTACTCTACTATCCACTTCCATTTTATAGGTGAGTTCATTCTATTCACATTCTTAGTTGTGATTACTGTATATTTTCCCCATCCTATTTTCATCTACTTATTCTTTTATCTCTTTTTATCCTGTACCTGCACAAACCTGTTTTGCTTCTGACCACTACCTCCTTTGATCCGTCTCTCCTTTGTTATGTCCCTCTCTTTCTTATTCCCTCCCCCTCTTACTTCCCTGGTGGGCAAGTTAGATTTCTATATCCAACTGAGTGTATATATATGTACACACACACACACACACACACACACACACACACACACACACATATATGTATATATTCTTTGATATTTCGACCAATTTAAATGAGGGTGAGGTTCCAGTATTACGTACCCCATTTTCTTCTTTTTCACTGTGAAAGCTCTTCCTTGAATGCTTCATTTTACCCATTCTTACTCTTCCTTTCCCTAGTGCACCCCTCTTTCTCACCCCTTCATTTTTACATTTATAAATAGCATTTTGTTTTTCCCCAATTATACATCAAGGAAATTTTTAGTATTCATTTTTATAAGATTCTGAGTCCCAAAATTTTCTCCCATCTTCCCTTCCCTACCCTCTTCTGAAAAGCTATCACAATTGTGGAAGAAGAAGAAAGAGACCAAAAGAAAAAAAAACATGAAAAACAATTAAGTGAAGAAAATATGCTTCAGCCTGCATTCAGAGTCCGTCAGTTCTTTATCTAGATACAGATAGCATTTTCTTTCATGAGTCTTTTGCACTTGTCTTCAATAATTGTGTTGCTAAGAACAAATATGAGTGATTCATAGTTGATCATCTCACAATGTTGCTAATACCATGAGCAGTGTTTTCCTGGTTCTGTTCATTTCACTTTGCATGAGTTTATGCAAATCTTTCCAGGTTTTTCTGAAGTCTGCCTGTTCATCATTTCTTATTGCACAATAGTATTCCATTACGTCCTTCCCCAATTGATAGGCCTCAGTTTCCAATATTTTGCCACCATAAATAGGGCTGCTATAAATATTATTTTCACATGTAGGTACTTTTCCCTTATTCTTTGATCTCTTTAGGATACAGACCTAGTTGTGGTATTGTTGGATCAAAGGAGATGCACTGTTTGTTGTCCTTCGGGCATAGTTGCCAATTGCTCTCCAAAGTTGTTGGATCATCTCTTCCCTTGAGTCATCCTAGGTAAACATGTAAAATGGTGAGGTATTGTCTCGATCCAGAGAACCCCAAAAAATCATGTGAGTTAAGGGATTCAAATCTCTGAATCCACTTCAGCAACATTCATGAAACAGCTCAAGCTATCAAGGAAATGTATATCTGAAAAGCTACCAAATATTTGAAAGCTATCACATTGAACAAACAATGTGTCCCCTTCTATCTCTATAATACTGAAGTTGGTAAGTGTGCCCAGGGTTTGACACAGAGATGTTGACTCAAATAGAGTGCTGAATTCTTGCTGCATATGCTTAAAAATGCAGAGAGTAATGCAGAAATGGAGTGTTTGGCTGTGGATTCTCTTGTCTTTGAGTATATTCAGGTTAACAAGGCTGCCAAAATGTAATGGTGTACTTCCAGGCTCGTGGTTGAATCAACTCATATATGAGTTCTCCCTGCCATATTGATATGATACTTACTGAAAAGAAATAATTTTTCCTAAATCACAGCAGGAGGTTGCTCAAAAGATAAAAAAATATCCCAGAAGAAACTGAAGAAACAAAAGCTTGTGCCGTGGGAGGAAATA
>JAQQSK010011626.1:0-12197 GCA_028658325.1 Potorous gilbertii
CTCCTATTTAGGGTAAGATTAATTTCAGGTTCTCAGGTGGGGGCAGGGCCACCTCCCAAGCTCAGTTCCCTCAGGGGGTTTATGTGGAGACCTTCCGTAATGGAACTCTTGCCTGCTCCGGGAGCCTCTGGCTGCCCACTGCCTCTGCCACTGCCTCCTGAGGGGGCCTGAGTTATGGAGACACCCCACTCCTATGGGTGGAGGGACCTTCGTGGCCACCAGAGATTCCATCCCTGAATCCTGCTCAGATCTCTCACTCCTCTCTTTGCAATGCGGCCAGCGCAGGGCTGGGCTCCGCTCCTGTCCAGTGTGCGATGGACCTTTGGGATCAGTTTTTCAGGGCTCTCTGGAACGGAAATCTCTTTCACTCTGTTGCTGCACAGCTTCCACTGATCTAAAATTTGTTGGGAGCTCTTTTTACAAGAAATCCATGGGCTGTGGGTTTGGAGCTACCATATGTGAATCTTTCTACTCTGCCATCTTGGCTCCTCCCCAAGTTACTTGTTTAAATAAATGAGATTGAAGTTGTTTTCATTGCACATTGTATCTTCTCATTTTTATTATTCTAGTTTTGTATTTTGATTTTTGTTCTAACAATTCAGAGGTCTGACTGTACACAGACAACTAATTTAGGAATTATTTCTAAATCATCTCTACATCATAAGTTGCTTCCCATCTATTAAAATAGAATTACTTTACCTTTTGATGATTTTTTTGGTGCTCAAAATAGCCCTCTGCCTTTAGCACTTGTGCTTGGTGCCCATAGTAGGCACTCAATAAATGCTTTTCATTCATTCTTTTTAAAAATATTTGTATTGTATAGTCATGAAAGATCTGCATAATATACAAGTTTTTGACTTTTTTCCATCTTTATTCCTGAATCCTATTTTCCAACATATTTTTCTTTGTCCTTGACTATTCTGACCTTTGCATTGAAGTCTTAAAATATCAAACTATATATTGCTTTAATTAGGAGGATTTTGCTATATTCTTTGTAGAATTTCTGTACCTCTTTATTCTCTGCAGCTCAGATCAGTGCATAAGTTACAGTTATCTCCATGACAGCCTCTTTTGCAAATACCTGTCACGGTGATCAAATGTCTCATGAAATCTTATTTCTTGTTTCCTTTTAATACCTGAAAAACCACTTTCTCCAGCTTTTTATTTTGCCTCTTCAAGAGAAACAAAGGCTTTCTTATTAGAATGTGAGCTCTTTGAGGGAAGGTACTGAGTTTTTTTTTTGTTGTTGTTTTTGCTTTGTTTTTGTCTTTCTTTGTATTCCTGCCACTTAGTGCCAGGAATGTAGTGGTAGCTGTTTAATAAATGCTTGTTGACTCTTGACTGACTTCAAAGAGAACCTGTGAACCATTAATTTGTCCATTTAGCTAGTTTCCTTGTGTTATTCAATTTTGTTTATAGCAAAAATGTCAAGATAAATACCATTCACTTCTTTTTGTACTTTAATATGTCCACCGGTCATTGAATAAGAATTTTGTATTTCAAGTATCAACAACTAAGTTAATATTTATAGGCAGTCTAAAAACGATGAGATTCTTAGTACCACGGGTGTGCTAGAAAATGCTGGTAGACAATGGAAAAAAAAATACAAAGGACTCATTTAAATTGAATCTGAATTATTAACATTTTCTCCTCCACTTTCTAAAGTCTAGTCAATCAAAATAAATCAAGCACTGATTTATAGGTTTGCCAGTTTCCAAGATGTAAATGCTCACATTGAAAATGTAACAATCAACTTCAAAGCCAGTTCCTTTTGGCTTCAGTATACTTCTACTTAGCACCCTCTGGAAGAGTGCCCTGCTTCCCCCTTCCTCTCTGCCCTCCCACTGTCATTCTAGAAGCAAGGGATGCATAAGATTGAGGATCATTTTATATTTTTCTTTGTTTTCTGGGTTGCTATGGCCAAATCACCCCCCAAGTAGCCTGCTTTCCGATGATGAACCATGCCAAACTTAGATGGGGTAGTCCTTGGAATTCAGACATAATATATCGCCAGGACCACACTTGGAGCCTTTTAAATTTCATAGGATTGTGTTAGGCACTCAGCTAATAAAGTCTTTGGTAACTCAAACTCATCTCACTTGCCAGAATGAAGCATTGGAATAGGACTTTGTGGAGGTTAAACTGAGAGCACAACATTAAATATAAATTCTAATTATAAGACATGGTTCCTTATTCTCAAGGATCTTAATCTAATCAAAAGATAAGACACCATCACAGACATCTGTAATACATATAACAAGTGTATTAAGAAATAAGTAACAAAACCAGCTACCAACTATGTTAATTTCTCAAGGCGGTGTCAAGGACAAGCTTTCATGTACTGTCTCTCTCTGTCTCTGCTTCTACCTCTATTTCTATCTCTGTCTCTCTATGTCTGTGTCTGTCTCTGTCTCTCTTTTGATGCTCTTAAACAAAAAACTATCACTATAATTTTCTAGTGCCTCCTCCTTCCTTCCCTATTCCCCTTTAGAATCCTCACTGTCACAAATAAGTACAGTCATGCAAAATAAATAAAAACATGGGCCACATCTGAAATTGACATTTTTCCATACCCCTTGTCCACCATGTGCACCATCTATTTGCCAACAGACAGAAAGAATACTGGAATGGATCTTGGAGTATAGGTTTTTTGACGACAGTATTAGAGTTAGAGGTCTCTAAAGGCCTGTGCAATATTTACTTTAATTTGCATGATCTTATGGCAATGGGTACTTCTTCCACCAACGCGGATCATAACCCATTCACACCTCTTCATGCTATGGGATTCTTCTCTGTATTCTTCTGTAATACCTAAAAGATAGACTTCATGTGTTACAGATCTCCCTCTGAGTCTTTTAATGTCTTACGGATGCTAGTACAATAGATGTGCAACTATTCTTAATTACTGTATATAGAATGAGGAAAAGTGAAAAAATTGGGGTAAGAGGACCTCTACTGTGCTATATAGTGTTAACTATTTGGAACTTGCCTTTGATGTCTGCATACCATTTACTTTTTTTTTGTAAATTCAACAAATATTTAAAAAAAAGGAACATCAGAACTGGAAGTTACCTTGAAACAGAGAACGTTAAAAAACAGAATATAGACTTTTAATACTGGAAAGGACATAGTTACTTTCATTTTAAAATTTCAACAAATATTGGAATAGAGAATTCATTATACAATTTAACACATCTTAGAATATAAACTATTACTCCTAGAAAGATACAGTGGATAGAGTGTTACACTTGGATTGAAAGCCTGCCTCTAACCCTTCCTAGGTGGGGAAGCATAGGGGAAATTACTTACTTTCTCTAAGCTTCAGTTTACTAATCTGTAAAATGAGGATAGTGCCTGTAGTGCTTACCTTATAGATTTATTTTGAAGTTCAAGTGAGATCATATATGGAAAATTCTTTCTGAACTTTGAAGTTCTATGTAAATATCAGCTGTTATTATTACTCGAATATTCATTATAGCTCTGACAGTCTATATTCTATATTTTATTAATCTAGGATCTAACACTTTTTTCTAAGACTTTTTCCATGTCTAACTATCTGTCTTTTAAGGTCCTCTCTATCTCAAACATTCTATGTTCCAGTTCTAAGGTCCCTTCCATATTCTAACATTCTACGTTCTATACTTTAATATTCTTTGTGCTAAGATTCTTCTAGTTCTAACATTTTTTGAGTTTATGAATGGAACCCAGAGGATATCCAACAGGGCATAGGCAGTTGTAAAGGGGTGGGTGGTGAGTAAAAGGCAGAATGTTCTGTTGTAACCCACTCCTGAGGAAATAATTAGAAGGAAAAAAAATACGGTATTTATTTTTGAGAAAAGTATCTTACAAGTCTGGCCTTCATCTTCACAGTGGGAGTCCCTTTAGAAAAATCAGCCCAGCATGCTTCCCAACCAGCACACTCATTTATAACACCATAAAGCTCTGCAGTGATCAAAGGCATTTTAAAGTAATTCCTTACATGTCAACACTTTCGTGACTTGCCTTGAAATCTAAACTGGCAGTTGGAACACTGAGTGTGGCCGGACATCCTGTTCTTGCTCTCTTGGGGTCGATAAGTAGGCTGATGACTCTTTCTGGTACTTGGGTAGTGATTTGCCTTCCAAACTCAAAATCTGGGAGTGGATTGGAGGCATATTTAAAAGTATCTGGTTAGCCTAGTTCCTAGAACTCCAAATTGAAAGAGACCCCTGATATCTAGACTTACTCCTGCCTGAGGTGGAATTTCTTCTATAATTCTAGCTGAATAGAAGACTTGGGGAAGGCAGGAAGAGACATTGGGAAATAATCTCTTAATATTTATTTTAATATTGTGTCAAGAACCATAAGGGCTATAGAAACAGAAATTTGGAATAGTTGGGGCTAATGACCTGTATGTCTGAAATATTTCAGTGGCATATGTAGTTGTGTAAATTTACAGAATGGATGAAAATTGATTGGCAAATTTAGTTTAAGAAAATTCTTATATTGAAGTAGTTTTGGCTGAAAAGGCTAGCTTACTCATTAGTCTACCTAGTAAATAAATGTTCCTAGGTATTTATCCCTCAATTTATTACAAACAAAGAGACTTGATAAGAAAATGAATGTTCTTATTACATAATTGATGTCAGAAGACCTTTGTCCAAATTCTAGATTACTTACTTATTGGCCATGAGGCATTTTCCATTTCTATCTCTAACAGCTACAAGTGTCCTTTTAAGGGATTTTATATGAGGAAAAAAACACTGGATGTGAAGCCAAGAGTCCGGGGTTCATTTAACCATTCTGACATCTGTATGACCCTGAGTAATCCCTCTTTACCTTTCTGATTTTTAGTTTACTCATCTGTAAAAAGGGAACAATATCACCTATCTCACGGCCTTATTGTAAGGATGGTCCTTTGTAAATCTTAAAGTATTATCTAAATGTATGTTATTATGTCCCAAGGACCTTCTAAACCCTTCAGATCCCTTCCAACTGACAGCTCACATTAATATTGCACATAAAACCCCTTCATTCCCACAAGCCTAAGGATGGTGGATAATACAAGTATTTCTGTGTCATATACATTTTATAGATGAGGAAACTGAAGCTCACAGAAGTGGTGTCTTGCCCAGGAGCGGAACTGAGACATGGATTAAAGTCTTCTGACTCTAAGATCAATGTTCTTTCCACTCCGTATTACCTAGAGTTTAAATGTTTTCTAAAAAAATAAATAAATACACTTGTGATATTTTAAGCTCCCTTTTAATGCCTACTTTGGAAATTTAGGTGGGTAAAAATATCTTAAAGTCATTTTTCTTAAATAGCCACTAGGGGTCAGCATATCACATATCAAATTTTAATAGATGAGAACAGCAAGCTACCAGGAGGCTCATCTGCTTTGTATCTCTTTCAGCCACCCGTGTATGTATACTGACTGTTACAAGATAATAGCAGTAGGTTTTGTAGCAAATTCAGCAATAGGTTTTGAGTAAAACTGAAGATACGATCAACCTTAGATTAAGAGCTTACCTTGCTCAGTCTCACATTATCACTGGTTGCATAAAACTTCATTCTGTTCCTGAAATCTTTTCAGGGTGGGGCAATATTTTAATCTAACTTTTGTTATAGAATGCTTAAAAACTGGAAGGAATTTTATCATCATTGAGTTAAATGTCCAAGGAGAATGAACAAAAATTCTGTAGTGGCTTTTTAAAATATAGGTGGCAGACAGTGATATGGATATGGAAAGTAAGATTTAATGACTGTGAGGATGGTGAGAGGACTTACATCCCCAACCATATCATATGAGGATTAATTGAAGGAAGTGGGAATTATTTAGCTTATGGAAAAGAGAGGAAAGGGAAATGATCACTATCTTCATTTCAATTCATCTAGCCTCTTAAGTGCTGTATTATACACTGAGCATAATATAAAGACAATGAAAAATGAGTTTTTCTCTCAAGAAGCTTATAATGTAGTAGACAAAAGAGTATTGTACTAGCAGCCAGAAAACATGGGCATAATTGTGGTTCTGCTTCTAATTTGCTCTCACAGCCTCTCTCATTTTCCTTATCTGCAAAATAAGTTTAGAGGAGATAATCTCTAAACTTCCTTCCAGTTTTAATATTCTCATTAGAAATGAGACGATTTTAGGATTTTAATAATATTAAAAATCCAATAATATTCACAGAATATTATTGGTGTAGTATCAGAGGATAGTACCTGAACAAAGAAGTGAAAGTTTCAAGGAAATAGATTTGGGTTCAGTAGAAGGAAGTACTTCCTAATAAATCAAACTACCTAAAGTGGAATGGTTTGCGGATTAAGGAGTTTCTCATCACTTCTCAAGGATGTTGTAGAGAGAATTCACCCATTCATTAGGAAATCTAACTAGACAACTTTGAAGGTCCTTTTTATACTGGGATTCTGAAAATTTGTAAGCAATCAGTTACTTAACTAAAAAGTATGAAACTCATTGGTTTCATGTCATATTTGAAATGAATTTCCCACACCAATCAGGATAATTGAAACTTTATTTTCATAACATTTGGATAGGACTTAATATATAGCATTTAGTCATATAATATATTTAGTCATTATATATATAATATAATATATAGCATTTAGTCATGGACTATTCAGTTAGAGGGAATCTTAGAATAATACATAAATTTATGACACAGAATGTTAGAATTTAGAAAATTAGGATTGAAAGGAAACTTTTAGAGCATAGGATGTTAGGTTCAAAAGGGAGCTTAGAACAGGAAATATCAGTACTGTGAGGGATCTTGCAGATTATCTAGTCTAACCCTTTCTTTTATTTTCATTGTCTTACTGATGTCTTTTGATTTTTGCTATTATAGTCATTTCCCAGTACTCAAACTCTTCATTTTACAAATGAAGAAACTTGGGTCCAGAGAAAAGAGAGAATTTGCCAAGATCACAGAGATATTTAGTGACAAAAACTCAGATTTTCTAGCTTCTAGTCTATGTTTTTTTCTATTATGTTATTTCTTTTTAGAGAAAGAGCTCACAAAATATTCAGTTACACAGAATAGCTGAGACTATTGACCATGAAGTCTAACTTATTTGAGACATATCTACTGCATTCAAAAGAGAAAATATTGCTCTCGGGAATGTATTGAGCCGTTAGCATCTTCAGCCTAACAAAGCCCTCAGTGGGGAGAATTGCCCATCAGTGCAAAGTTGGCATTGTTCATTTTCTGATCCGTAATTGTCATTTGTGTGGTATACTTGCTACTTCAAGATGCCAAATGTACTTATGCATTAGATGCATATTAAATAACTACCCAGACATCAAGGTCATAGTTCTAAGAAAGGCTTCCCTGTTGAGGTACCTTGCCGAATGAAATTGATTTCTTGTGATGCTACGTTCTAGAATCTTGCTGACAAGGAGAAACAATTGATGTGAGGCATTATTAAAGCCTTAAATGTTTCTTCCTTGTTAATGCTCTTTTACAAGCTCGAGGTAACTGATAGTGCCTAAGGAATTGGCAGAAGCTTCACTTAGAAATACAATGGAGAAAGAAATCAGTAAAATCCAGTGTGGACATGGGACTCTCACAGTGAATTGAACAACAATTTAAGTGCTTAGTAAATTCTAGGCCTCACAGACACAAAGACTAAAAACAGTTCCTGTCCTCAAGGAGCCTACATCTTATTGGAGTTATGGATAGATAGATCATTAGAAATGAGACGATTTTAGGAGAAAAAGCACTAAAAATTATGCATATCATCTTTATGTAAGATGGCACAAAAACTGAGCATTGAAGGAAGGTAGCTGGGGATTCAGAGAGGTAAAGGTGAGGAAGGAGGCCAGTTATGGCATCTGCAATGGCACAGAGATAGGAAATGGCCAAAACTCAGGGAACAACTAGTAGACCAGTTTGTCTGGAATGAAGAATGTGCAAAGAGGAGTAATATGAAATATCTGGAAAGCCATATTACAGAAGGCTTTCACTGTCAGGCTGAGGATTTGGTATTTTATCCTAGAGGAAATAGAGAACCACTGAAGATTTTTGAACAGCAAAGCAACATAGTCAGGTCTGCAATTTAGGGATGTTCATTTGGCAGCTGTGTTGAGGATGGATTGGAGAGGGGAGAGACTGAGATCAGGGAAACCAAGTAGAAGGCTACTGTAGTTTCAGGCAAGGGGTAATTGGATGAAAGCCTGAACTAGGATAGTGGTTGTATGAGCAGAGAGGAGGGATGTACAAGATATGGTAGAGTTAGAATCAACAACCCTTTCTGGAAATTTGGATGTGGAAGGGAGAAGAGATATAGAACAAATAGCTTGAGTATATGGTAGATTTTTAAAAAGTATTTTTGAGTTAACAGAAATCTATTTTATCTTTCCCAATAAAGAAAATAAAGAAAAACAAATTCATTGTAATATATATATAAAATCAAGCAAAACAAATTTCCTCATTGATTATGCTTTTAAAAATGCCTTTCATATTCTACACCTGGATCCATCACAGGTGGTGGATAGCATACTTCATCACTGGTCTTTTAAATCATGAATTGTTTTTGCATTGATCAGAGTTTTTACAGCTTTCAAAGTTGTTTATCCTGGATATGTTATTATTAATTTTTTTAAGGATGAGAGATACCTCTTGACATGTTTGTAGGAAGCAAGAAAGAAATCAATGGATAAAGAGAGAATGAAGATAGACTTGGGTGGGATAGGTGTGGGTGAGAGGAGGTGGAGAAGTCATTGAGGAAGTGAGACCCTAGAGGAGATAGGAGCAAAAAAACAAATAGAGACTGGTTTTGGCAAAAAGAAGGAATGCTTCATCAGAGAATGGAGCAAAGGAGGAGAAAAGGAGGCAGATGTGAAAGATTTTTGACATAGGAAGTAAGGGAGAAAGTGTAGCTCACAACAGCTAGATGACCTTGATTTTTTTCCATAAAAGTGAGAAGACAGAAAATTCTTTGAGGGAAAGGGAGGAGGAGTGAATTAGGCTTGAAGATGGAAGAGAAGATTTGCAGTTACTTTTTTGGGGAGTATGATAGAGTCAATCAGTGAAAAATAAAAGACTGTGTAGCATTGAGGGCCTAATTGAGATTAGATGTCTAAATTTGTAGTGGACTCATCCTATTTGCCTGACTAACTTTAGCAGTGTTCAATAGCATGTGCAAGTCAGAATAGAAAAGTTGAATGGTGGGGGTAACCTAGAGTTTGGGTTTTGTTAGGACTAAATGACAATAGGATAAAAAAGGGCAAGGAATTCAAAGGGAGAGGATAGTTTATCATTAAAGTGATGAGTCACTGGTCTTGATATGGATTTGACTCTGAAGGGAAGAAAGTGAGACCAGAGCAGGGGCAATAGACTGGGAGAATAAGGAAGTGGTGGCAACACTGCAGCAGACAGGATAAGGAGGAAGAGTAGACTTAGGAGGAATGAGGTAGAAGGGGTGATGAGCTCATAGGAAGTTATGATATATGAAGATTTAAAACTGGTTTAGCTCTCATAGTGAGAGATACGTCTTTTCTGACCATAAGGGTCTGGTTTACACTTCCACCTCTGCTTACTAGTTTTGTGACACTGATCAAGAGTCTTTGAGCCTCGGCCTCTCCATCTATTAAATGAAAATGGTGTGCTCTGCACCATCTACCTCATCTAGGTGTTATGAGCATCAAGGAAGATAATGATTGTAAAATCACTTACAATTGCTTAATTACTGCAAAAACCTCTTAATTGATTTTTTCATCTCTGCTTTCTCTCCCCTAATTCTACACTATCAGAGTAGTCTTCCTAATATCTCAATCTTATATTGTCATTCCCTTCTTAAAAACTCCCATCACTCTCACTGTTGCTCTAAAATTATCATTACAAGTTTCTTTCTTGTATTGAAGTGAAATCTTCCTCCCTATATTTTTTACCCATTACTTTTAATTCCTCCCTCTGAAGATACCCAGGACAAATGTAATCACTCCTCTCTACAACAGCTTTTTAGATATCTGAAGGCAGCTGTCATGTCCCTCCATTTTTTCTTCTCCAGACTAAAGATAATAGCTTCCTTCACTAAGGCTCCATTTTGAGGACTCTGATTCTCAAAGGCTGTGCCAGTTAAGTATGAACTTTGGCAGCTTTTATCAAGTTGAAAAACTTTAAGGACCAGTCTGGTGATAGACTGCTTATCATACCTTTCTAAGTGTGAGGATGCACATCACCAGGGTAATAACTGTACTCCTGGAGGAGGTATCTACTTCAATGTTATAGATACTAGTATTGAAGAATAATTGATATTTACATAGTGCTTTAAAGTTGACAAAAGTGAGTTCCATCTGTCATCTCATCTGACTTTCACAACAGATTGATGAGCTAGCTATAGTACAACTGTTGTTATCCCCTATTGTATAGGTGACCAACCCGAGACTCAGAGATCTGAATGAAGGGTCTTGTCCCAGTTAGAGCTGGGACTCAAACTCAAGTCTTTTCATTGCCCTTTCCATTATGCATCACTGCTTCTTATAATTAGCTTCCTGAATAGTCCTCATGTGACAGAGTTTGGTGTCCCATCACCATTCTGGTCATCCTCTTCTTGATTAGCTTGAATAGTTCAATAAGTTGAGGAAATGGTTTTTTGGGATTAAACTCTCTTGTTTTTTCTCTTTGTTCCTTTCAGGTTCGAATGGTGAAAGATGGTGACCCCTCCTGGAAGCCCACTTTCATTGTAAAACCTGATGGTGGTTGTCAAGGTGATGGAATCTACCTCATTAAAGACCCCAGTGACATTCGAATGGCAGGAAACCTCCAGAGCAGGCCAGCTGTGGTGCAGGAATACATCTGTAAACCTCTCCTCATTGACAAACTGAAATTTGATATTCGTCTATATGTCTTACTAAAGTCTTTAGAACCCTTAGAGATTTATATAGCCAAAGATGGACTCTCTAGATTTTGTACAGAGCCATATCAGGAACCTAACTTTGGAAATTTACATCATGTATTTATGCACTTAACCAACTATTCATTGAATATCCACAGTGGAAACTTTATTCATTCTGACAATGCCAATACCGGCAGCAAAAGGACTTTTTCCAGCATCCTTTGTAGACTCTCTTCCAAAGGAGTGGACATCAAGAAAATCTGGTCGGACATTATTTCTTTGGTCATTAAGACAGTTATTGCACTGACACCAGAGCTCAAAGTGTTCTATCAATCCGATATACCAGCGGGGAGGCCCGGGCCAACGTGCTTTCAGGTAAGCCGTTAAGTCACTGGTATAGAATCATAACTGAGAAAATTCCTCTGTTAGAAATTTTAAAACATAAAATTCTGGAGACCTTAGAACATAGGAAATAGACCATGGAGTGTTAGAACACAAAAAATAGAATATTGGATCTGGAAGAACAAAAGAAATCACCAACCCCTATCCCTTCCTTTCATGGAAGAAGAAACTAGGATGTAGATAACTAAAGAAATATTTATGGGTAAGGATGAGACTACAGTTTATTATCGAGGTTCACTCTGACAGCTGTCCATTTACTTGAAACATAGTTGGAAGTCTGAACCAGAAAGGGCCTTAGAGGTCTCTTCCTTTACAGATGAGCAAACAAGAGGCCCAGAAAGAGGAAATGATCATATCTGAGCAAGAGATAAAACCTCCTACTGATGAATGGTCATCCAGTCTTGGCTTGTATACTTACAGTGACCTTTCCCTTCCTGTGATGTTTCATTTGCTAGTGCTTACCTTACATATCAGATGGACTAGAACTATTCCATCAGACTTGAAAGCAGGAAACATATATCATCTTTGAAGGCTGGGAAACTTAGCACTTAATGATTAAGAATGATAAACACTGACCTCTCCTGCTCATCAGTCCTTGTCCTTTTGTGAGCATCTCATTTCCCAGGCCAGGTCTAAAAGTTAGATAGATGATATTACTGCCTTGTCTTGGAAGCATAATCATTCTTGTTCTTTGATCATGTATTATTAAACAAGCCTGTAATACTGATCATTTTCCACAGACTTTATATAACTTGAGAGAAAGACAAAGAAACTTTCCACAAAATGTCCATCTGAATTTCCATTTCAGAAAGAGTAAGTTGATCTAGAATTAGAAAATGGTGGAAAAAAGCAGTGTACTTGGAATCAGAAAAACTGGATTGTAATCCTAGTTCTCTTACTTAGTGGTCACTTCATTGTTGGCAAACCATTTAACCTCTGTAACCACTATTAGTTTTATC
>JAQQSK010011627.1:0-12196 GCA_028658325.1 Potorous gilbertii
TTGTGAAAATGAATGTAAAAAGTTAAATAAATAAATTTATTAAAATTAAAAAAATAAAAAATAAATTGAATATCAAAAAAAAAAAGGCAGTTATGGAGGGCAGGAGGTTGGAGTGGAGGGGGCGTGCCTCCCTGACCAGTCAGTGGGTGCTCCGGTTGTTGCAAACTCAAAAATTCACTTGGGCTCTTTCATCAAAGCTGGTCACCAGCTCCTAGGTCCCTTGAACTGAGCCAAAAAAGAAGAGAGCAAATCAGCGACCATAACGTCTTCACCTACTGATGAGAAAGTAGAGACAAAAGCAGGTGAAATGGGAATGGTGCAGAAGCACCCTCATGGCAGAGATACCAAAGAAGAGAGAGGAAAAGATGATCAAGAATGGGAAAATGCCACCTAACTAAACCAGCTGTGCCCATCTCTGATGTTATTGCTAGGACTGACAAAGACTTCCCTTCTGCTGCAGCTCAGGTGGTTCAGCAAAAAACACAACCCTCTATGGAAAAGCTTCCTTCCCACAGGATGACATCACACATCCAACAGCCCCAACAGTGACAGTCCTGCCCCCATCCCGTCAGTCTGGTTCTTGGAGAAGAGTCCTTGAGTTCTCCAAAATAGGAAACCTTATACATTTCTCTCATCATCTTGTTGGCTGGGATTTGGCCAGATTCTTAGCACCCACATTGTGGTGAGCGGGAATGTTGGAAGGGAGGGATGAAAAGGGTGAGGGGAAGATGCATGGATAATGGTTCCAAAAATAAACAAGGGTAAAACCTATCTCACAAAGACATCCAATTTTCCTCCTAAGAGAGATTAATGCCATTGTCAAGAAATACATTCCCCTTTGGTTTGAGCAACCTGTTTACAGACCTCACAGCTCTGACCAGAGACCCCTTTGCCTTAATTATGTCATTGCTCCTACTAATGTTTAAGTGTGTGATGTCATTCTGAGTTGTGTGTGTGTGTGTGTGCATGCATGCATGCTTCTTGCCAGTTGGTATTTTTAAGACCACTGCTGGAATGATTAGTATACTATTTCCCTATTGGAAAATAGATACATCCTGTTTATTTGTATGTGAAAGAAAAACTGTCTCAAACAATACAGTTTCATGGAGAAAGTATTATCTTGTTAGCTAGGATACCAGAGCTGCAGGTTAGCATGGTACTTTGAGTGGCTGCCTCCTATGACACCAATCATTCTCATATAAAATGATTAAATTCACAGCTTCCTGTTGGTAGAAATATTTGTCACTCTTTCTTAATCAATGTCTCTTAACTCTCTTCTCAAGAAAGAATGCTCATAGTTCACTTCATTTTATATTTGCAGAAAAACTAAGGGTTTTCTTAGCTCCAGATTAACAGTAAGCCAGTTTCCTATGGCAGTGACACTGTATTTATCTATATTGTTTCATAATGGCAGAAATATTAATGTGAACATTTTCTGCCTCTGAAAAACATGCATTTTGTCATTATTTTATAGGCAGAACACATACCCAGAGGCTTGCAGGTTGATATTCCTATGGAACATTCTCCTGAAGACTTGGCATCTCCCCTGAGCTCTGTTCAGAAATAAACATTTCAAATAGGAAGGGAGAATTTGAGCCATTTGGGAAAACAACTGCTGATAGATTAGATCTAGAACAATCATACCCTTTGTGATAAGAATAGTACAGGAAAATTGGGAAATGGCTGAACAAATTGCAGCATGTGACTGTGATGGAGTACTACTGTGCTATAAGAAATGACAAGAGGGAGTGGTTTCAGAAAAACAGCAAGATCTATATGAACTGATGCAAGATGAAGTGAGAAGAGTCAGAAAATTATTGTGTACAGTAACAGCAATGTTGATCAGTTTTGTCTCTGAGGTGGATAGCATTTTTTTCATCACAAGTCCTTTGGAATTGTCTTGGATCATTGTATTTATCAGAGTAGACTAAGTCTTTCACAGCTGATCAACTGATGAACTGAGAGCAAATTCAATAATTTTCTTACTTTATTTTTCTTGCTTTTGGGGGAAAATATAGCTAATATTGATATATGTTTTGCATGATGATTTCATACATGTAATTGATATCAGATTGCTGTCTCAGTAAGTGAGAAAGGGGATGGAAGGGAGGGAGAGAATTTGGAACTCAAAATCTAAAAAGAATGTTAAAAATAAATAAATAACATGTTAAAATGTAAAGAAAAGAATAGTTTGAGAAGCTTCTTCCACCCTGCTTCAAATTTCCACTGAGAGATATCTGGAAATGATAACCTATTATATTTCCAGAAATTTCATTTTACATGTATTTTAAATGTAGTACATATCTATATAGTCCAAATTACTGGAAGAAACAATTATATCGAGTTTTTTCTTTATAGTTAATCATTTGTGCTTTTCAGTAATAAAAGTTGTACCTGCTCTTTGGAAAAAATAAGTAAATAAACAGCACTTGTGAATCATGAAAATCCAATTAAAATTAATATTTGGAAAGACATAATATCAGGAAAAAAGGAAATAAATATGACTTCCCTTTAAAAATCAGGAACTGAAAGAAGCACCCCATGGACTATTCAAACTCTGGAAAAACAATTCTGACCCCCTTCCTGCCCTGAGGTCAATCCTTTTTTATAATTTATTACATCAAGCCTGCCAAACACCAAATAGGATTGTGCCAATATTGTGGCACTATAAGAGTCCTGGCAGTAGTATCAAATTCCTATTATTTCCAGTATCATTGAACACCAGTGATGTTTTACAAAGGGATATTTCCTGAAGAGAGAGAGCAGAAACAGGAGTTATCAAACACCCTCTCCTCTAAACATTCCTCCTAATATTACCTTGGTTCCTAAGTAGAGTGGGCTCAAACGTCAAACTTTCTACAAGGCATCTATTCCCCACAGTTTACTTCCAAATGCAGCAGCATAGTTGGTAGATGAGTCTGTGTTTCTGCTATAGCTGGGCTGGGTCAAACACAACACTCCTTAGTGCCTCACCCTTGTTCAGCAAATACTCCTGGACTTCTGACACCCACTATTCCAACTTCTGGAAGCTGTCATTAATACCCCTTCACCTAAAAGCAAGAAAAGATAAATTCAAAAGTGAAAAGAGCAGAGGCCCATATTCATATGTGTCAGTTTGGATCAGTTTTAGGTCCCACGGCTACTTCAATTCCAGAGGCTTATAGCATCCCTCTCTCACAAGAACAGTCAGACAGGAGAGAATGAGAGACTTGATTTGGCTTGCTGGTGCTTTTTGTAATCACACTAGTTCTATCTCAGCAGCCAATTAAAAGTCTGTTTCTCTACCACATTGTTAGTGGACAGGAACCATTTATAGAATGCCAACAGATACTCCAAAAACTATTTGGGTATTAATTACATCAGCCGTGCATGCTCATAAGGACTGGGCTTGCCTGCTACCCTGATATAACAGCAAAAAAAAAAAAGCAGTGGTGGGAAAAGAAGTCTGCAGAAGGATGGGCAAGATACAGTTATGAGAGTAAGAGAATTTATACATGAAATTGGCAGGAAGGCAACAAATAGATAGAAAACAGATAACATGTACCAGTATTTCTGTTATGATCTATTCTTTTCATTGATGACATCAGAAACATTATATTTGGTTTTTAATACCTTAGTATCTTATATGTTATCCAAGAAAGCAGAAATGACACTTAAGAAAATGGAAATCCTGATGAAATGCTTGAAGAAATATTTGCTGCAAGCAAAGATTTTCAAGATATCTCAAACAGGGACATTTATCATGCAACTGAAAAAGATCACAGACATTACTAAAAAAGAAAAAAAGAGATGACAGGCAACAATAGTTAATGTTTTGATACTCATATACCTATTTTCTCATCTCATGGGAATGATCATGTGTATCAAGGGTACCCTTGAAAATATGACATGGGAACAATTTTTTTTCAGGATTTCTACAGCAGATCACATCTTCATGATCACAGAGTGGGAGGTACAGACAAAGAAAACATAAAATATAGTTGTATCCCTGAGCCTTGATGGGAAGGGAAACGTGTTTGGAAGATGGATCTAGAAGAGAATATTTTAACCAAAATGTAAAAAGATAATTGGAGTAGCATTATATATTAAGAAGGTATACTCATATGAAACAATCCAAGGAATGGAAAAGGAAAGTAGGGTGGAACAAGGAGTGGAAGATCAACAAAGTGTAATAGAAATATACTACAGACCACTTGGGCAGAGAGAAGAAATAGATAAAGTGTTCAGAAAGTGTCACAGAGGCATGATACAGTAACAATGGTAGATTTCAGTTATCTGGATATTTGTTGGAGCTTGCTCTCTGCCCTAAACAGAATACCTAACAGTCATTGGCTTGCAATTTGGATTCCTTGCTGGGACGAAAAGAGCATTTGCAGAAGAATTGGATGAACCAGTCAGTACTTAAAGTAATAGGTCCATTTATTTGATGCATTTAAGAAAAGTCCATGTGGTTTAACTGGAGACCCATGACAGGGGATAGAGAGAGACATGGGACAACAAGGGAAGGATGTGAGGGCAGTCCTCTGACCAGTTGTTATTTCCAAATTAGGAATGACACCTTTCAAGCTAGACCAGGAAAGAGTAATGAAAAGATACCATCAGGAATATTCTCAGGTCGTCTTAGAGAGAAGCCAAGGCAGGAGAGAGAAGGAAGTCCATGATGATCTTTTGAGAGTCGGTCACCCAGAATTGGTGCATTTTTACGTTAAATTCTCACTGGGATTCCTGGCTCCATTTTAGCTCCATCCTTCAGGGCAGCTCAGACAGCTTTGGAATCAGAGCATCTCCTGGATCCGAGATGTCCAAGTGTTTTATAAAGACAGCGAGTTCTTGTTCAGGCAAACCTGACCTTCTAGCCTAGCCTAGCCCAGACTGGAGCTTGCTAGCGTGAGTTGGTAGAATTTTTAGCTCAGTGACATTCCAGGGCCCCTGAGCCTCCAGGAATCAACAGCTGCTGCTGACTCTGGGTAGGAAGGAACCTGGACTGTGGAAAACTGGGGCTATTCAACTCTAGGAAGATATAGGAATGGATGTGGTTGTGGCAGGGATGGAGTTCAGGGAGCAATAGAGGAGCATTATTAATTATTTAGGATTCAGGCCTCTCAAGATACCACCAAGTTCAAGGCAAGTTATCTAAAAGCCCGAAGACCACCCTTTCTCTTTCAGAACAGGGCTAGTGTTGCAGGAAGGGAAGATGGAATCTGGGTAAGCCTTCTTGGTTATGACTTCCTTTGAAAGCTCAGATTACCCAAATTTCACCAGTTTAGAGCGCTTCATTCTACAGCAAAACCTCAACAGCCCTGAGCCAGTGAACAGCAGCTAAGGGAAAGCATGCCTGGAGGGAGGGGGGAGACTGGAGAGAATTCCCTACTTCCTCAAAATAGACACCTGCTGAGATTACGGGTAGGGTGACTCATCTAATTGTAGTGAATTTTCCCGACACAGCCCAGATTTCTGGGTATGGTTAGGTTGGTCAATAGTAGACATTGCTAAACAGAAAAGGACATACATGTACAAAAATATTTATAGCGGCTCTTTTTGTGGTGGCAAAGAATTAGATATTGAGGGGATATTGGAGAATGACTGAACAAATTGTGGTATATGAATGTAATAGAATATTATTGTGCTATAAGAAATGATGAGCAGGTGGATTTCAGAAAAACCTGGGAAGACTTACATGAACTGATGCTGAGTGAAGTGAGCAGAACCAGGAGAACATTATACACAGTATCAGTAACATTGAGTGATGATCAACTTTGAATGACTTAGCTCTTCTCGGCAATGCAATTATCCAAGACAGCTCCAAAGGACTCATAATGAAAAATGTCCACATCCAGAGAAAGAACTGATGGAGTCTGAAGACAGAGAAAACCACTCTATTTTTACTTTTTTGTGTGTTTTTTTCTTTTGGCCTGTTCTTTTATAACATGACTAATATAGAAATATATTTTATATGATTGCACATATATAACCTATATCAAATTGCTTATCATCTTGGGGGAGGAAGAGAGGTAGAAAATTTGGAATTCAAAAGTTTTTAAAAAATTAATGTTAAAATTTTTCTTTACATGTAATTAAAAAAAATAGTTTAAAATGAAAATAATAGTGGACATTGATGAGTAATTGCTAAGCCAAGGTTAGAGTAGACCTCTTGATTCACATATCTGTTTTTTCCACTCCATAGCACTTATATTTAGTTCAGAACAACCTTCTTTGTAAATAGAGACCTGGATCCCTGTATTTGGGCATAGTTATTCTGGGTTGTGGAGATAAAAAGTGCCATATCAAAAAATAAAATAAACCCTAATAACTTCATCCATCAAGAAGTAGATGAAGCAAGAGAGGGAATTGCTATTTCTGGACTTGATTCTCTCCAATGAGGAGAAGCCAGTTGGTAGGAACATTGAGAACTTTGAGGAAAAGTGATCACATTTTAGAATTTGTAAGACACAAAGAAAACCAGGCATAATCTCAGATGCATCTTAGATTTTGAGTGAGCATATTTCAACGGGTTTAGAGAAAGGATAGCTAAGATGCCATGGATTACAATCTTTTGGGGACAAATCTGCCCTACTGGGAAACTTTCAAGAATAAAATAGAGAAGGGCAACAGTTGCCCAAAGAGAATGTGGTACATGCACTGGACTTAGATTTTTTTATAATAAATTTTATTGATATATTTCATTTTTATAGTATCTAAATTTTCCCCCTTGCCCCCTCCCAGAGAGCTGTTTAATAACAAAGACATTTTTTTTGATGTTAACAGAAATAATAATTCGTTTATTGACTTTCTCCCAAAGAATTTTTTAAATGAAAAAAAATTAGTTCCCCGAAACTAACCAAAGTCTGACATTATCTGCAATTCATATGAGATTTTCATAAGACACAAGCAGAAGATGAAAGCGAAATCATGGTTTTGTATTGTAAGAATAGTTAAAGACTGTTAAAGCTTAACGTGAGCTCAGGGTGATGACAGCTAAGGAAAGCAAAAAAGGTTTTGAAATGGATATATTCGGGACAAGAGGAGGATGGTTTAGCATGGAAGGGACAATAATTGTCTGTGATGGAGAAAGGTTAAACTAATTTTGTAATCAGAGTTCTGCACTTGTGTCTTTATTGTTCTCCTAGAGTTTGATGTTACAGGATAGGACTATGGGGTAGACTGCACACTGTTACCCATGAATTAATATGGAAAAATTTCTTTCCCATCAGAGTTTTGCTTCCTCTAAATAGAACAATGTCTTCAATTTGTAGTCAATTATCTATTAATAGAATCCATTTGTAATCAATAATCCATTAGTATAATTTTTCAAATCCACCTCCCACGTGGTCACTATTTCACTGGTTTGTGCCTCCTTAACTTTGTACCACCCACTTTTGATTTTCCCCAAGTTTGTTCAATTGGTCCATAAAGTCAGTATGGATGACAATTTTGGCTATGGCCGCTAGGAAGAATTTGTCTATAATTTGTCTCTTTTCTTGTGCAAGAAATAAAAAAGCCTCCATGAAGCTAAATGCTCTGCTCAAATTTCATTTTGCTTCTGTTTTCTTTGTCAAGAATCATCTTTGTAAAAACAAAACAAAAAAAAAAACAAAGCAGAAAGAATGAAATGCTTACTAAGAACTTATAAAGCAAGATAAGTAGGGAAGCATCTAGTTACTCTTAATGAGTTCAAGACAAAAGATTCAGATGAATTACATCTTAGTACTTTAAAGGTTGGCAGATGTGATTGCTGGACCACTGTCAGAGGTGTTTGAAAGAATGGAGAATGGTCAAGATCTGGCAAGACTGGAGGTATGCAAATGTCTCAATTTTCTAAAAAAATTAAAAAAACAGTAAAGTGGAAGGGATTGGAGAGAGTTCAATGACTGCAAAATATAGACCAATGAGCTTGACTTTGATTCCTTGAACATTCTATAATGTATTATTAAAAGGATGATTAGTGAATACTGAAAAAAGAGAAGGGATGATCACGATATGATTTCCTCAAGACCCAGGTTCTAAGGAACAGACTCTTAGGAAGGAATCCTCGCTGAAACCGATTACTATAAAGATCAGGTTAAGAAAGAACATCTTTTTATCATTATAATTCAATTAGGAGAAGTACGTCTTGAGTTCACCTTTGACCAAACTGAAAGGGAAGTCCTTAGCAGAAGTAACTAAGAGGGCTTTTAGGGAAGTGGCTCTCCAGGCCGCAATGAAGTTACTATCGTTATGCTTAAGGAAATTTTTAAAAAAATCTAAACTTGTATTCTTGTTTAATTTTTCTTCAGTCTTGAATGCTATGAATTATAAGTAGAAAACCAGCTTAGATTAGAGAGATTTTCAAAGGTATGGGGAGAGTCTACTTTTTTTTATTTTAAGATTTCTGTCTCTAAGCTACCGAAACCAGAATGCAATGACAAATTTTGTTTCGGATGTGACAAAAACATGGAATATGTTTTTCTTCTGCACTAAGAAGATTTAGGAAAGACAGGATAGCTGAGGTCAGGGATTTAGAGTCTTGTGATGTGGAAGAAGGAATAAGCTTATTTTGTCTAGCTCCAGAGAACAGGACAAGAAGGAAAGTTCAGGAGCTTCAAAGAAGAAAATTTAAGATTGGTATGAGAAGAAAGGCCCTAAAGAGGAGTGCTATCCAAAATCTTTGAAAGGTCATGGGATTTCCCTTCCAACACTGAGCTTCGGGGGTATAGCAGCCTTTAACTGATAGGCACCAAACATTTCTACAGTTAGATTTATGAAAGAAAAGTTAACATTATAAAAAGAAATAGAGTAAAAATAATAAGGGGTAGCTAGGTGGCACAGTGGATAGAGCACCAGCCCTGGAGTCAGAAGGACTTGAGTTCAAAACTGGCTTCAGACACTTGATAATAGTTGGGCGACCCTGGGCAAGTCACCTAATCCTGAGTGCCTGGCAAAAAAAAAAAAAATAATAGTATAGTTATTGAATATATCAGAATATGATAAATCTAGTAAAAAAAAAGAAGAGAAAATCACTGATATGAACTTATGTAGGGAGCAGCATGTAATAGATTTTTGTTATTCAGTCATTTCAATTGCATCTGACTTTTTTATCCTATTTGGGCAAAGATACTGGAGTGGTTTGCTATTTATTTCTTTAGTTCTTAGAATTAAGTGGGGAAAAAGTGGGGAATATACTTTTTTAGTGAACTAGATCTTGGAAAGAATGCTAGACCTGGTGTCAGGAAGATTTGAATTTAAATCCAGCTTCCCCAAGTGCCTCAAGTGATTAATTTCGTGGGTATAACAGAGCTAAGAACAGCACTTACCTCGCAGCATCGCTGGGATGATAAAATGAGATAATATTTGTAAAGTGCTTTGTGAAACTTAAAACACTACACAAATGCCAACTGTCATTGTTGTGGTTCTTATTATTTTATTTTAATTTAATGATAATCAAAAGAATGTTTCCATATGCAAAATAGAATAGAAAAACTGAATTATATGTGAAAATATGAATCTCTATTCCATTCAGCTCAGTTAAAAAAAATACATGATAAATTCAACATCTCAACATGCTTCTCTCTTTACTTATGAGCTCCATTTAGTTTTCCTCTGTGCGTTTATAAAAATACTTGACTCACTCTTTCCTCTGTCTCTTCTTCTCCTCCTCCCCAGTTGCCTCTGACCCTTCACGACCCCATGAACTTTTCCATGGGATTTTCTTGGCAAAGATATAGAAATGGTTTGTCATTTCATTCTCCAATGTGTCCCCATTTTACACTTGAGGAACTGAGGCAAATAAGGGTAAGTGTCTTGGCCAGGTCACAGCTAGTAAGTGTCTGAGGCTAGATTTGAACTCAGATCCTTTTGATTCCAAACCTAATGCTCTATCCACTATACCATCGAATTGTCCCCAACGTTAGTTGTTAATCACATCTATCTGGGGTCTAAAAAGCCCTGATTCAATTTAAAAAGAAATAATGATATTCTATGTTCATGATACATAAAGCTAGAAATAATACACATTTTTAAAAGAATATGACAACTTGGAAAATAAAATTCTATCTAGTAAACAATAATTGCGCCTAAGGAAGAGATTACAAATACTATTACAAACTATGGAACAACAATAACGACCCATACACTTAATCAAAGCCTGCAGAGTACAGCCAGAGTGGTTTTAGAGAGAGATCTCCAATAACTGAATGCCTTCATTGATTTTTTAAAAGACAAAGAAGGGTTACATTATATTACATTACATAATATGTCTGTGACTAAGAACAGGGATAAAATGATGGTGCTATTAGGCATGACTGTAAGATCCTATAGCCCAGATTACAAATGAAGTCTGTGATTCCTCAAACCAGACAATCTTCCCACAAACCCGCCATTCCCCAGGTATAATGTCCTCCAAATTTTTACATCAGTTTGTCACCATATGAAACTTCACCAATTCAATATTCCTTTAGAAGGGTTCAGTTCATGTCTTATGTTCCTATTAGACTCTAAGGTTCTTGAGGGCAAGAGCTGTATCATTTGTTGTATTTGTCTATATAACATCAAACATAGCCTTTGAACAAAGTAGCTGCTACTCAGTTCAATTTAATATATTTTTTCCTAGTAACCCCCTCCCCCCAAACTGTCCCCTCTTCCTCTTTTTCGAACCCTTGAGAAGACTACTTCCCTTTCTCTCACTTTCTTCTCTACACCCTGGCTTCTGATTTCATCATTTGACTGAAAGTGCTACTTCCAAAGTTATCAGTAATCTCTTCATTGCCAGATCTAATGGCCTTAATCTCAGACTTCATTCCTTTCAGTCTTCTTGCAGACTTGCATGGGAGCTAGTCAGTGTAAAGTAAGGAGTTGGTAGATAGTGTCTCCTGTCAAGAAGAAGTTACTGTCACTAGATTGAAAGGAAGAAAGGTGTAAGAAGGCTAGAAAGTTAGGCAGCCAGTTTAGAAAAGACTTAAAAAAGGATTTTATAATTCATTCTAGAGGCATAGGCAGCCACTGGTGTTTACTGAATAAGAGCATGCCATTGTCAGACCTGCTCTTGAGGAAAATCACGTAAATATCTGAAGGCAGGATGGATTGGAGTGGGGAGAGGCTTGAGGCAGGGAGTTCAACCTTGGATCATTGCAATAGTCTGATATGAGGTGATGAGACTGACACGCATTGGTGGAAGTTTCACTAGAAAGAGGCATATATGAAAGATGGTATTGATGTGAATACAAACGGTGCCTTAAGGGTTAAAAATAATATTAAGGGTTGCTTTTCCAATACTATGTGAAGCCCTGTAGCTTATTTCGTAGCTTGAAGAGATCCTGAAGTCCTTCTCCTCTTATCTCGAACCTTGAAAGAATTACTTTCCTGTCCCTTATCCAGTATTTCCCCTGTCCTTTAATTTTTAACCCTTGTCCTCTTGACCTGTCCTTAAATCCTTAAATCATAAAGAATTCCTTTTGTCTCCCTCATCCTGTCCTGTCTTTAATCTTTAACCTCCATAAAAACCTCTAAAACTACATCATCCTTCTGAAACTTCTATACAAGTATAACTCCTCTAAATATCAGACTCTCAATTAACTTTCTTGCTAAGGAGGACCATGTTTACTTACATAACAAATGAAATTCCCAATGGCTACAGAGAATGTCTAAGTGAATTCCTCCACACCTGAACCACCCTCTCCCAAAATCTAAACCTCAACAGTATGAAGGTAGAAATGAGAGAACTTGGCAGCTGATTAGATATAGAAGAAAAGTCTAGAATGACGTCTAAGATGTGAGCTTGGGTAACTTGGACCATGGGGTGGCCCTAAACAATAAACAGAGAAGAGCGGAGAATGGGGAATGGGATGGGGACTGCAGAAGGAAAGGAGACAATGAGACAGTGGGTCTGCAGATATCTCAATACATGTCAACCGTCACTAAGTTAGTTCTTAGACAAACAAAGTTAGGCTACATATGAGTATTTATTTCTCTCAAAGCTTGTGGAACATGCATATAGAGATACTTACGGGACTTGTTGTGTAAATGAGTTCAAAGGTGGATGAGGCAGACGTTATATCTTCAGAGCAATTCCCTCTCATCCCTTCCTTCCTTTCTATCTCAGGATGCCTGTGTCAGCAAAATGATAGTCTCCGTAGGGTTAACCATGATATGCGAAAGGAATTTCTTTTTTTTTTTTAAATAAATTTATTTACCTTTTTACATTCATTTTCACAAGATTTTGGGT
>JAQQSK010011628.1:0-12195 GCA_028658325.1 Potorous gilbertii
GACTTATATGATCTGATGCTGAGCGAAAGGAGCAGAACCAGGAAAACTTTGTGCACAGCAACGACCACAGTGTGTGAGAGTTTTTTTCTGGTAGACTTGGAACTTTGTAATAACACAAGAACTTACTGAAAAAAAAATCCCAATGTCAATTTTCTAAGGCAAAATGCCTCCCACACTCAGAGAAAGAAATATGGAAGTCATTCGCAGAATGTAGCAGATCATGTTTGTGTGTGTGTGGGTTTTAGTGTATTATGTTTTGATTTGTTATATGATTTCTTCCACTTATGTCAATGTGACTACATAACATCACTCTAGTGAAATTATGCTCAATAGGAAAGTATATGTCGAACCTATACAGAATTGTATGCTGTCATGGGAAGGGAGGGGGTAGGGAGGGAAGGTTTGGGGGTATAAAATATTAATTTTAGTTAAGTGATTGTAGAACATTAATAAATAAAATAAAAATTAAAAAAATTTAAAAAAAAGAGTTTTATAATCTTCAATGCCTGTAGTATCAATGATGTCCACTTGGCATGGTTCCCCAACCACAACTGTCTACCTGTCGATGGGGACAGGAAGAAGAAAGGGATGGGAAGTCTAAGGGTTTAGTCATCATAATCCACTTTTTTATTAATTAACTTTATTTATTTTCAGTGTTCTACAATAACTACCATACAACTTTGATTATTGTTTTCCTCTCCCTCCCTCCTTCCTCCCTCCCCCACTCCAAGACAGCATACAATTTTGTATAGGTTCTACACATCCATTCCTACTAAATATATTTTCAGTATAGTCATACTATGTTGAAGAATTAAAATGAGTTGGAGAAATCATCTAACAAACAAAAATGCAATGCATACATACACACACACATATACACGCACATATACACGCACAAATGATCTGCCACATTCTGTGATTGAATTCCTAGTTCTTTCTCTGGATGTAGAAGGCATTTTGCCTTAGAAGACCTCTGGTAATTTTTTTTTTTATGTCTTTGCATTGCAATGAAGTTCCATGTCTACCAGAAAAAACTCTCACACACTGTGGTCATTACTGTGCATAAAGTTTTCATGATTCTGCTCCTTTTGCACAGCATGAGATCATATAAGTGTTTCCAGGCCTCTCTGAAATCTTTCTGTTCACCATTTCTTACAGCACAATAGTATTCCATTACATTCATGCACGACAATTTATTCAGTCATTCCCCAATTGATGGCCATCAGCTTGATTTCCAATTTTTGGCCACCACAAAGAGTGCTGCTATAAATATTTTTGTACATGTGGGACCCTTTCCCATTTTTATGATCTCTTGGGGATACAGTCCTAGAAGCGCTATTGCTGGGTGAAAGGGTATGCATGTTTTTATAGCCCTTTGGGCATAGTTCCAAATTGCTTTCCAGAATGTTTGGATCTGCTCACAGCGCCACCAACAGTGTATTAGTGTTCCAACTCTTCCACATCCTCGCCAACATTTATCATCTTCCTCTTCTGTCATGTTTTCCACTCTTATAAGTGTGATATGGTACCTCAAAGTTGTTTTGATTTTCATCTCTCTAATCCAAAGAGATTTAGAGTATTTTTTCATATGACTAGATATCTTTAATGTCTTTCTCTGAAAATTGCCTGTTCATATCCTTTGACCGTTTATCAATAGCGGAATGACTTGTATTTCTGTACATTTGACTCAGTTCTCTGTATATTCTAGAAATGAGGCTTTAATTATTGAAAATGCCTTTAAAAATTCTTTCCTAGTTTTCTACATCCCTCCAAATTTTGGTTGCACTGGGTTTGGTTGTGCAAAAACTTTTCAGTTTAATATAATCAAAATTACCTTCTTGCACTTCATAATGCTTTCTATCTCTTCTTTAGTCAAAAAATCTTCCCTTCTCCATAAATCAGATAAATACACTATTCCTTGCTCCACCAATTTGTCCATACTATCAACCTTTATACCTAGATTGTGTACCCACTTGGATTTTATTCTTTTGTACAATGTCAGGCATTTGTCTATGCCTAGTTTCCACCTCACTGCTACCCAGCTTTCCCAAGAATTTTTGTTGAAAAGTGAGTTCTTATCCCAGAAGCTTGGGTCCTGGGGTTTATCAAACGGTAGATTGCTATATTCATTTTCTACTGTGTCTTGAATACCTAGACTACTCTGCTTGTCTACCCTTATGTTTCTTAGCCAGTTCCATATGGCTTTGATAATTGCTGCTTTATAATATGATTTGAGATCCGGTAGAGGTAGGCTGCCTACCCTCACTTTTCTTTTCATTAGTCCCTTTGATATTCTGGACATTTTATTCTTCTAGATGAATTTTGATACTATTTTTCCAGCTCTAGAAAATTGTTTTATGATAGTTTAATTGGTATGGCACTAAATAAGTAAATTAATTTGGTAGAATTGTCATTTTTATTAAATTATCTTGGCCTACCCAGGAGCAACTGATGTTTCTCCACTTACTTAGATCTGACTTTATTTGTGCAAAAAAATGTTTTGTGGTTGTGCCCATATGGTCCCTGGGTTTGTTTTAGTGAATTAACTCCCAAATATTTTATAGTGCCTACCCTAGCTTTGGATGGGATTTATCTTTCTATCTCTTGCTGTTGGGCTTTGTTACTAATACATAGAAATGCAGAGATTTGTGTGAGTTTATTTTGTAACCTACAACTTTGCCAAATTTGTTTATTATTTCAAGCAGTTTTTTACTTGATTCTCTGTGATTTTGTAAGTATATCACTGTATCATCTGCAAAGTGATAGCTTAGTTTCTTCTTTGCCTATTCTAATTTCTTCAATTTCTTTATCTGGTCTAATTGCCAATAAACCACTTTTAAAACAATGTAGTGGGCCAGTGCTTAATTGCAACAGAAGAAGAGCACAATTAATAACAGGTGTCTTTTCTAAGACCCTACTAAGAGTTTCAAAATGCCACTTGTTAAGATATGGGATGGGTAGGAATCTTCAATGTTGGTGTCATATTCCCTCATGAACCAATTATGAAGTAGCTCCATGGTCAGTACATTCTTGCCCACCGAACAGGTGACCATTCCCACCAATTTATACATCTTGGTTCTGCTTCTGTCTGGGTCCTTCTGGGAAACTTGGCCTTCTTCCTCCAGTTCACAGCAGCTGCTGGGTCTGGAATCCTTTTCCCCTGATTTCTCTGTGTCTTTATTCTTCTTCAAAATTTCAGGCTTGGTTCTTCCATGTTGTTTCTTGTCCTGTCCTGAGTCTCAGTGGCTGTTTCTTCCTCCAACAGCGATTTGACTTGTTTGGTTGGTGCTTTGGGTGCAATGTCCAATAACAATTTTTAAGGACAGAAAATACAAGTAATTTGTTTATAGATCACACAACCAGTAGGCGGCACAGTACAGACTCAAATCCAAGTAAGCTTTCTCATATTTTGATGCCTTCATCAATGCAACCATTTGTTTATCACAGGCTGTGTTCATTTCCTTGTTTTTTCCCTTAGATCTTTGACTTGGAATGCTGACTGAGAAATGGGTACCAGAACAAATCACTTACCGTGACTGTCTTTAGCTTCCCTGTGTTTAGTATTCTGAAAGTCAAGAAAGAAATCATGTAATATTAGATTTAGAGTAGGGGGCTGCTCCTTAAAGCCAGTGAAGTACCATGCTCTCATTTAACAGATTGGTAAACTGCTATCCAGAGTAATGAAATGGAGTGTGTATTTATTAAGCACTTCATCATTTCTTGCATTCTTCTAAGTTATGAGGAGACAAAGAAACAGATAAAACATCCCAGTTCTTGGGAAGATCCCCTTAGTGAGGCATGGCAGCTCTCAAATTACTTTACAAATGACAATACAAACACAATATGTAGAGGATAAATTGGAAATAATCACAAATAGAAGACATTCACAGTAAGGGCGATGAAGAACAGGTTTCTTGTTGGAGCTGTGATTTTTTATGATTGAAAGGAAAAGTTAAGAGACAGAGATGAGTAGGGAGAAAATTTCAGATAAGAACAGAGAAGAGCTATTGGAAAAACCTGGAATTTGGACATGGGATATATATTGAGAGGAACAGGAGCAAGAAGTGCCACTGTATCACAGAAAGGTATATAGGAATGAAAATAGGATATAAGGGCATGGCATATTTGAGAAAAAGGTTGATGTTATGAAAGTCTTTTAAACCAAGCCAATATTTACATTTGTTAGTAGAGATAATAAAGACAACTGGAGTTTGGTAAAGTGGCTAGTAGAGTAGGGATGGGAAAAGTTGACATGATTGGAGCTGTATTTAAGAAATGACCTTTTGGCAGATGAATAAAAGAGAGACTGAAATACATGATTCAGGGACAGCAGCCAGAGGACCTGATACAATCCAGGCGTGAGGTGATGGGGGCATCTAACTGGGTGGACATGCCAGAGAAGACATGTGCAAAACGTATTAAGAAAGTAAAATCTACAGGACTTAGCAAATGATGGAGGTAGGAGGGAAGAGGGGTGAAATAACTCTAATATTGAGTACCAATCTTAGATTAGGAGCTTGGGTGCCTGGGAATACTGCCATACTCTGTGTCATTATAAGGAAATTAAAAAGAGAAAGCATTTGGGGAGGGAGTAAGGTAATGAATTTGATTTTTAAATGTTGATTTTAAGGTATCTGTGGGGCATCCAGTTCAGTATATTTAAAAGTAATCATGAATGTTTGATTTTCCCAAAGTGACATAGCCAGCATGTAGCAGAAACAGAATTTTAACCTAGGTTCTATGGCTTCATGTCTCACTTCCCATGGTACCATGCTGTGTCTTCTGGGAGTCACTGTACTGCATAGTGTAGCCTCACAAATTCTAGTAGTAAAGTTTTGTTGTTTTACCTTTTTTCTCCTATCTCTGTCTTTCTCATTTTCTGGGTTCAATGTGAGGGGTGCATGGGAACAGGGGGAAGAAGGAATAGGAAGTCTAAGGGCTTAGTCTTCATAAACCACTTTTAAAATAATGCAGTGTGCCAATGCTTAATTGCAACATAAGAGGAGAACCATTAATAACAGGTATCTTTCCTGAGACACTACTGTTTCAAAGTGTTGCTTGTTAACATATGGGATCATTGATTAATGTGCTGGGTAGAGGGAGGTAGAATCTCTCCCCAACATGAAGGATTCCTTTCACAGTGGAGTCAGACTAAGAATCTAGGTCATCTGCACAGCATCGGAATAGGCCAGTCAATTAGACATGATGCCCAGTGTTGTCAACCATTTGTCCTATCCCTGTCTCCCTGTAAGTGGACTATTTCTAAAGTCCCTATTGAAATATAAATCATGATACCAGCTCAAAGAACTAGAGTAGGTTTGGTGTATGTTTTATTTTATGGTACTTGCAAAGGAGGGAAGGGATAAACTAATGAATTTTTAGGCACTCTGCACAGCTACTTTGATTTGTGTAAAAGATGTGTTGCTGAGAAATAGTGTGTATGTCAAAGGTTTTTAACCTAGTTAAAGTGGATGGATTAAAGAACTCTGCAGGTAATTCTTTCAGAGTGTAAGTCCCAACCTGAAAATTAATCTATTAAGTAGAATCACAGAATAGGCAAGATACTGAGAAATCATTTGGTTCAACTAATATGAGGCTCAGAATCCCCTATCCAAAAATCCAAATAAGTGATCATCAAGTTTTTAAACCTGATAACAAGGGGGAATCCATTAACAAACTCCCAAGCAATTATAGTATACATTTGTACAATTTTTATGTTTAGGAAATATTTATTTACTTAAAGAGATAGTATCTCATAATGGTTACAGAGACAGCCTTGGAATCAGGAAGACCTTGGTTGAAATTCTGTTTCTGTTGTGTATTTCCTATGTGACTATAGACAAAACACTTGCCCTTTCAGCGCCTTGAGTTAACGTTGAAGACTATAAGTTGACACAAAAGTACTGACTTGTATTGGTAGAAGGAGGTCTCCTCATCCTGTACTTTTCTATACTAATGAAATCAGAGATCTAATCCCTACCACCTATGTGACAAAAAATTAATTTATATTATTGTTAGCCATATGTATATATGAGCTGAAGAACAAAGTAATCAAATGAGGTCAATTGTATACATGTACATATACATATATGGACAAATACACACAGATTATGTAATAGTACATTGCTATACAATCATGCAACATATAATTTTTCTGATTTTTTGTTATTATTTTCATTAATTTACTTATCACATCTATTTTTCCTCTATGTATAATATATTTCTTTCCAAAATACACTTTTAGAACCTTTCTTATGTTATCTTACACATCCCAAAGCTCACTGGACAGGTACCCTGCCATGGAGGAAAGAGCCCAAGATCTTCCAAAATACCATGATTTGGTTTGCAAAGACCCCTAATATACTCGTGTTTTTATTTAATTTCTCTTCACTTCAGTTTAGTCAGAACCTAAGTTGATCAAATGAATAACCCTAAATTATCTTCTACTTCTAAAATTCTAGAATTCTATGTAATGAATAGGAAAATGGGATACACAAAATAACTGTTATTTAAGTCCTTTCCTTCACTGTTGATGGTTCAATTCGTTAGAATGCTGAGCTTAGCTAGAACTATCTTCCACTCTCTCAAGAAGATTCCACATTTATAAAGGTAAAATTTACCTTTTTTAACCCTTGGGTGGGAGGAAAGGGAGTCTGAGCTTCAGAGAAATCACTGATGTGACAAAAGTTTGGTGAACAAACCATTTCACTAAAAGCTTCAGCTTAAAGATAACCCAACTCAGTCTAAAAACAGTGATCAAGTAAAAGCTTGGCTGAAACCGTGTTTATTGAGCTATGGTTAGGGTAAAGTGAGCACTCAGATTCAACATTTAAATGTCATGTCTTTTACCTGCCTGAAATAATTATCACCAGTCTAATCCAAAAAAAAAGAGAGATCACCACTAAGGCATCATAATATAGTACAATGAATACTATAAATAAGTACTTTAGTCACACGTTATTTCTATTAAGGCTCCAAACAGCTCTGTGATGTTGGCACAGGAGATACTATGGTCATCATTTTCAGGAGGAAACTGGTCTCATCCCAGGAAGGTCAAAAATTAGTTCATGTCAGAAGGGAGCTTCTGAGATTTCTGTCTACTGAGTCAACTACCTCTAGCAGAAGAATTTATTCATAGGATAAGTATAGAGGTGTGTCTAAGATTTCATTTTCTATCACTAACTATATTCTCTATTAACTAGTAACTAACACCGAAGTGAGGAAATTTCTCCCACCAGTGCAATTCTATGCATTCTCTGCTCCTTATAGTCTTAGAGAGTTGACTAGATCATTGAGAGTTTAAGTAACTTAAAGAGGCTTACATAGCCAGTGTGTGTCAGAGGACTTGAAGCAAGGTCCTCCTAGCTTCAGGGCTGCCTTTTTATATATCACATGCATGTGAATGGAGGAGATGTTTTATGATTCTTAAAGTGTTTTACATGTGCTATACTTTCACTAATGATAATGGTTTTAATTATTGCCATTCTTAGCTAATTCAAATGTTTATTACACCTTTATAGGGTCTTTTAATTGTTACTGAGAATTTTATAGATATAAATAAGGACTAAATTATCCATGAAATAATTTAGACTATAAAAGAAGATATAAGATATAGAGCAAAGATTTGTGAAATTGATGTCATGAAATAAACATTATAATAAAAGTAGAGACAAATAACCTTGACTATCAGAAGACAAAGTTCATTTCTGATTCCTGGAGATGATGAAGACTTCATCAGACCAAAGTATTTGAGCAGCCCTTTGAAGAATTAAATAGAATTAGAGGCAGGTCATTCCAAATAAAAGCTTCAGCAACATTCAAGTTACATGGGAGAACACTGAGTGTCAGGTGAAGAGGAAATAATCCAGCTTATAGGGAATCTATGGGGCAGTTAGGTGCCACAAATGGATAGAGCACTAGGTTTGGAGCCAGAAAATCTCATCTTCGTAAATTCAAATCTGGCCTCAAATACTTAAGTTAGTAAGATGTAATCTCAGCTCATTCAGAGAGAAAAAGAAATAACTTGAGAAGTCTACATTTAGCAATGTCTAAGATTGTACTTGGAATCAAGGAACAGCTAATTCCATCATTAAGGATTCATGAGGAGACATCAATGATTCTGAGGTAATGAATTTGTCTACATTAGGTTTCTGTGTTAGTCATTTGAATGTTCAACCATACTTTTTCTCTCTGCTCACTTAGAAGGTCTGTTCTATATTTTCTACTCATGTCTCATTACATGTATATATCACTGAAAACTTAGAAGTCTCTCATTCAGTCAGCTGACTCCAGGAATCCCATATGGGACTGCCATGCAGGGAGTCATTCCATTTATCTTGGTCAGCAAATACTGCATTTAGCCACTTTGGACCATAGTTTTCTTATTGTAAATTGAGTCAAATTCATTAATTATTGCTTATGGTGCAATCAAAAGAGTGCTGGCTGTTTAGTCGAAGGACCTGAGTTCATATTCTGTATCTATTTAATGCTTGCTCACTACCATTGAACTGTAGGCAAGTCACTTATATGCCTGAACTTCACTTTTCCCCATTCCCAAAAGGAAGAGAATAGATTACATGTCCATTAATTTCCCTCCAAGCCCCAGATCTGTGATTGTGTGATCCCAGAGTTTCCTTCTCATGCATTTTCTATGGTGTTAAAATAGTCTGTCTAGAACAAGGGAGGTGATAATCAATCTGCATTCATTCTTAGTTGAACTGTATCTGTTCACATGCTACATATCTTTAGTTTAGAGTTCACATTTTAGAAAAGATATAGACACATAAGAGTATGTCCAGAAAAGGAAGAGCAGCATGATGAAATTATTAGAGGACATGCAATAGAAGGATTGGAAAAATCCAAAGTTGGACTGCAAATAAAAAACAATTAAAAATAGAATGGGGGAAATTGTACTGGATAGAAAAAAGATTAAAAATAATGTTATATTAATTATTTTGTTGTTTTTAAATTATATTCTCTCCTTAATGTATCCTTTCCCTTCTCCTATCTATCAATTCTCTTAACAAAATGTTTTTGTTGTTTTACATACAGGCAAAATAGATTTTCTGGAATGTCTTTAGGCACAGTTGAAAGCAGTATTGAAAACATTAGTGTCTCCATAAATATATAGAAACCAACTTCCAAAACCTAACTTTTTACATGAGAAAATTATACATTTTGCAATCATTAACTAAATGGTTGTCATCCGTTTTTACATAATGTTTCATCTTTTAACACTTCCTCCATCCCTGAACTTGCTTCTACATGTCTTCACCTCTCTAGTTTTCAGTAGGAAGTTGTTATAATTTATCAATATCATCATCAATGTTCAATTCTATATATAAATAATGTATTGTCAAGGACCTAGTATCAAGTTAGGTTGCTATAATATGACAAAGTAGATGTTTCTATTTTAAAATAAATTAATGAGAACATATTTTGGTGAAGGGGAGGAAGCTAATCATGAACTTATCATTGATCCAATTTGAACTGGACAGTTTTCTTTTTACGTCTTGAGAAAGAAAGCAATTTTGAAAGTCATATACGTATTTCATTAAATTATGCAGCAATATTCATTTTTTAATTGTCCCAGAACTGTTTGATAGAAGACCACTAGTCACTGTATCGAGTCTGATATTTCAGGACAATAGGAATGCTGATCATCAGCAAATTGTTAATGGCAACCAGAGCCATGATGACTTTTATTTTGTGCCTAAATACCACATTCATCTCAGAGCTGTTTAGATCTGTTGTTAAAGGCTGTTGCATTATCTGACAAGCTTTCTGATTTGTCTTGCAGCTCTTCCAGTCTTTCTCCTCTTTCAATCACTTTTGTAACATTCTCATGCGTGACATCATTTACTTCATCTATCTGATTCTGTACATGTCTAATTTTGCCATTCTAAGGTCCAAATTTTGGTCGAGATGGGCCCCTTAAGAAAAACGCCTCTTGTCTTTCTCCATCTTCTTCCAAAATATTTCTCCTTTCATTTTTCACAGAACTAATGACGTCATCCTCATTTAGGTGCCACTTAAATTTAGGAGGCATCTTTTTTACTCAAAATGTTGTTTTCCTTTCCCCAACTTTAAGAGGCAGATATATACCACCTGGACATCTTTCACGAAGCTTCAGGTTACCCCTTGGAGTCAGGCCAGCCCAGGCACTGTTCTTGTTGTTTCTTACAAATAAATAAAGGCAGTTAAAATTAGTCACAGCATCAACCATATAGGGAACTCTGAATTTCTCTGCCCTGATCATCCTCCATCTTCAAAATGAAGGAAAAGATACACATTTTCCCAACCTATTTCTGAGGTCTGACTTGATTTTTTCAGACTCAGTTTCCATCTCTGTTGATCTCAGTTTCTTTACCTGTAATATGAAGGATTTGCACAAGATTATTGCAAAATTTCTTATAGTGCTAAATCTATAATGTTTTATTTATTGTTACTAGAATCAAAGTACTTATATCCTTAGGACAAAATACAAATGCTTCAGCCTGGTATTAACACTGTCATTGGGTGACTTCCACCTAGGTATCCATTTTTATTCTACCATACTGACTTTCACTCAATTCTCTGTTATGGCTAAACTGTCCTAAGTATTGCTCCTTCAACTTAGCTTCACTTCTACAATACCTAACTTTGGGAATCAATATAATAGGCTAAAAAATAAAAAAAAAAACTTGTTAAATTGATTTGAATATTGATTCAAAGACAAGAACTTCATTAGTTTTGAGTCACACATTACATTGTTATCATGCAGAAGAAAGGGCACTATTTTGCACCCCACCCTTCTTACACAGGGCATTTATGGATATGTCTGTCCTTGAAAGTGTGACACAAAAGTCATGTTTGATTATTATATTATATGTCTGCTTTCTGGTCATGTCCAAACCCACAGTTATATCCTCTGAATCCAGTTCTATTTTTCCTTCATGTACTATCTTCCTCATAAGTTAAAAAGAGGCAAGAATGTTTGGAGAATATAAATTATTTGGTTTCTCAGCCAACTTTTGCGATGGAGGGCAAACAAATAATTTCTCCTTGTAGGGAATGCCTAGTGTCAACAATAGAGTCTTAATTTTCTTTAAGTTATAATCTTGGAGAAATGTTCAAGGTACTGAAACATTTAGTGAATGCATAAATGAATGGAAAATAGGTATTAAATATCTATTCTAGGCCAGTCACTTACAATTTGCAATTGATTAAAAATACTAAAAGTGGATCAACTCTTGCATCATTGGAATCTACAGAGATAGGATGATAAAGTACATATAATGGCATAGGAGTCAGGGGAAGGAGTCTGAGCATTCACAGGGCTCTTCACAGTACCCTAAGTCAGTGGATTGCCACATCATTTCCAGCTTCAGTAGAAGTAATCATTTACTATTGTTCCTGGGAAGGGGTAGAAAAGGGTTGGGGGAAGAGTTAATTCATGAGTCAAGGACAGATAGAAAGATTCAGAGGTAAGATTTCAGCTCCTAGTGGATAGTTGGATGTGATACAAAGAATGCTGTGGGAACTTCTAGATATAAGGGGAAAATAAGTATCTAGTTAGTGTCTACTATATGCCAGAAATAGTTATTTCATCTTCACAAATCTATGAGGTAGGTAATGTTATTATCCCCATTTTACCATTGAGGAAACTGAGGCAAAAAGAGGGTAAGTGAGTTGACCAGAGTCATACAACTATTAGGTGTTTGAGGTGGAATTTGAAGTATCAGTGATCCCAGGCCTAGCACTCTATCCACTGTGCCAACCAGCTACGTAGGTGATATAGAACGTTATATAGATAAAATGAGTTGAGATGAGTTCTCACATACCAGCTCTGTCTTAGGGCAGAGCCTCAAAACCCAATCAGTTAACTCCTGCAGGCAAAGTTGGGAGGCATAGCCTCTGGAGTGATTGGCTCATGGTCACACAGTCACATCATGGGTTAGGGGCAACACATTATTTTAGATAGTCCTAATTATCAGACCAGGCCTCTTTCCACTCTAAATTTCCTCCTGCTTCATTCACTACCACAGTATCATTTATTTTATCCCTCTGGGACTTAGTTTCCCCATATGTTAGATACAGAGTTTGGACTAGATGATATCCGACTTCAAAGTGTTTGCTCTTTTAATTTCATCTTAAATATGGGAATATTATATACTCTTAGTTGGTGACTTGCAGCCAATACCTATCAAACAACTT
>JAQQSK010011629.1:0-12195 GCA_028658325.1 Potorous gilbertii
TTATCGAAGTCACTTGCAAAACTACACATATATGCCCTATATTGCATTTCCCGCCTTCCCAAAGGGAATGGGTGAGGAGGGAGGGATGACTCAAAGGTTTCAGAACAACTGTCGAGTATTTTTCTTGCTACTAGGAAATAAGAAATACAGGTAATGGGGAATAGAAAATTTTCTGGCCCTACAGGGAAAAAGAGAAGATGGGGACAAGGAAAGGGAGGGATGATAGAAGGGAGGGCAGATTGATGATAGGGGAAATTAGAATGCTCAGTGTGTTGGGGTGGTGGGAGGAGACAAATGGGCAGAAAATTTGGAACCCAAAATTTTGTTTAAATGAATGTAAAAATTTAAAGAAATAAATTTTAAAAAGCTTTCTCTAATAAAGTAGTTGTATCTCAGATATATAGAGAATGGAGTCAAATTTATAAGAATCACTTTATCAATTTATAAATGTTCAAAGGATATGAACAGGAAATTTTCAGAAGAAACAAAAGTTATCTACAGTCACATGAAAAAATGCTCTGTCACTATTTTTTAGAGAAATACAAATTCAAAATCTCAAAGGTATCACTTCTCACCCATCATTTTGACTAATATGGCTCTAAAGGAAAATGAGAAATGATCGTGGTGTTAATGAAATTTTAAATGTAACCCAGACTGGACTTATCTCTAACCTGGGAATGTTCAAAGGCAAAACCGAGAAAGTCCGAGGTAGGTGTGCCAGGAATCCAGTAGCTATTTAATGAATTTCGGGGTGAGGAAGGATTATTGAAATCCCTGATGTCCTCCTAGGAAGGATTTACTCACAGAGTGAAAGACAAATCTTATATACATAAAGAAATATTACAGGTGGTTTGGAACATGATATAATCATTCTCAGGTCTTGAATAGCTGTTCCCATGGTAGGCTAATATGTGGAAGATGCAGGTGTTCCTGGATCCTCTATGAAACTGTTCTGAGGTTGATTACCTCAAGTCTTGGGGGTTATGATAGGTAGTGGGGTACAGAACCAGAGTCCTGGGGTGGGAGGAGGTTGTTCAGCCCCTGAGTCAATTCACTTAGCATTCATAAGCACAGGAATGCAGGAATAACCACTGGTTGATCACTTTAAGCTACAGTCTGTCTCTTCTACCAAGTCGGAATCTCCTGGAAATTGGGAGCTCTAAAACATTCAGATAGTATAATAATTACACATATCACATGAATTCATATGAGAATCCTAAATCCCCTTACATTCCTTGCTTTTGATCAAAGGTCAAGACAGCCTGCAGACTGAATGTAAACATTCACTTGAAACATGATTTTGTTTTTATGTGAGACAGAAGTGAATAAGTAAGCTACAAAATAAATGCCAAGGTAGATAGCGAGGCAAACAAGGAAAAACATCAGCCCTAGGAGGGAAGAATGGAAACTGCTTCTAAAGTTTCTAGTCAACCAGGAGAATAAGTCAAAGGAAGGTTAGAAAGAGACATGCTTCAGAATGTTTTGAACACTATTTTTAAAATCTCCAACTTGCATGTTTAAGACAATAATGTTTTCTACTATTTTTCAGGACTAGTTGACATAGAAACAACATTGCTCCCCCAATGATGGCAATAAGCCCTACCTTGCTCGCCTGTTAGGGCATCCAGCACCCTGTGATTTTGTAATACCATGAGGGCAGGTGGATCAGTCTGTGTTTAGAAGCTGGCAACAAGCTTTTCAGCTTATTCCAGATCCATGGCTAACTCAGCCCAGAAGTTAACAGCAAATGGGTACAGCATGCCAGTGGACGCTGAAGTAACAGGCAAGAATTACTCTCAATAGGGCAGCAGGAAAGTGAGCCTGTGCCATCAGTGGACGGTCTTACCTGGAGAGGAACTTCACTGGAGTGGGTCCTTAGAAATAGTGTTCATTTGGATAGGGTATACATAAAATTATAGAGGCCTTCCTTCTGAGGAAGGAGAAATGCTTCGATATAGAGTAGAACCATATAAGAACAGTCTAATGTAATGGGGAAATTAAATGTAAAAGGTTGGTATTAGAGAATCAATCCCAGGCAGAGTGGCTGAAAATCACAGAGTACAGTGCTTCCAGGTGTGGGTATACAGCTCTGGCATGGTTGTGGAAAAGAAGCAATTCTGAAATTCTCATTTTTATCTGGAGAATCAATAGATACCTTTACAGTTACCTTTAAAAGGGACAGAGGTCAGAGGTCTGACGCCTGATTTGTTAGAGCAGGGTCTTGCATTGTATTTGCTACTCGGGGTCTTTCTACTATTACAAGATGCCCTGGTCCTGTTCAGTCTAGCTGAGAGAGACTGAAGACAAGGCACCTGTCTGTGACATCACAAAATCCTGTGTGTCCCTTTTCATAATCAAGAAAAATGCCCACTTCTTGGAAAGGCATGCTGGACCTAAAGCCTGTGTGTGAATTCCAGAGGAGTTCCTTCCAGATGAGGAAACCATTTCCAGATAGGAAGGCTATCAGTGTCCTAACATCTTCAGAGAAGGAAGGGAGGTTCCCATTTCTGCTGACTGAATCTTTCCAGATGCCCAGCTCCCACTCTGCCTTACCTCCCACCTGCAATTCTCAAAGGTGTTTGCCTGAGATGAAGGTCTGACTTCCCCCAAAACAGCAAGAATACAGCCAAATCGATCTTTGTTGTCAGGCGGGTCCTGAGGGACACTTCCATACTGGACACTCTTCAGATCTCCAGGCAGAATGAGGTAAGCATTGACTGATTCAGCATCAAGAGTTATATCCTTGTGCAAACTCTTGAGCGCTTCTCTCAGGCCTGTAATGGGGATGGTGATGCAGACAGGGGGAGCAAGCTTTGGGTCTGAAAGCACCGAGTCCTCTCTCCTTTTCAAAGTACCCACCATGTCCTGGAACATTGACAAGGGCACCTTGTCCAAATTCTCCTCTACTTTTTTTTCCATGTTCCAAAATAATGTTAAAACAATCAGTGCACCAAATTCACGTATATACATACATACACACGCAGCTCCCTTGGCATTTCTGTCAAAGGACTCACAATTCTGTATGCAGGATCAACGTAAGGCCATCTCTTTCCTCTGCTTGATGATCATCAGCTTCCAGCTCCCACTCCTGACTGTAGGGATGTACAGACTCTAGGATGCTTTCAGTCCATCCCGGGCTAGACATCTCCATGTTGTCAAAATGATAGACATACTCGTCTTCCTTTCCTCAGTGCTCTGTTCCTTGTCTATCCTTGGAGATGGCGAGTGACTCACGGATCATCCTCACTGAATGAGAGATTATTACTTCTGGATCAGATTTTTCGGGGCAGGTGGCAGGAATGGAGAGGGTCTCTTTCTCAGCAGCATCCATATAAATGATATCAAACAGCTGGAATTCCTCTGCAGAGGATGAACTGCCTCCTCTCTGTGACGTTTGTCTGGTAGCATCAGAGTCTGGCTTGTCCCTGTCAGTTCAGCTGGCAGTGTCCACACCTGGCAGGGCTGCTTCTCCCTCTGCACATAAGGCCCGACGTTTGGAGAGCAGGCGGGAGTGGTCATCTTGCTAGGTCAGCAGCTTTGCATTGAGGAGATCCTGACAGATTCTCTGATGACTGTTCAGCGGAGTCAGGGTTTTGATGACCTTCTCTCTGGTCATGGCTTGTCTGACATACTTCTGAACAGTTTCATCCCGGGAGCGCACCGTCTGCACCAGCTTCAAGACGTTGTCCTCCACGGACCCCGGCCCCGCAGCCACCACCCCCGCCTTGAAGGCCCTGATCCTTAGCCGTTTGGACTCCAGAACCAGGACCTTGGAGGGATCCGCTCTGCGATTCCGTCTCACTTGCATCACCGTGGAGGCCCCACCTGCCTCCTTCGTCCTTGTGCTCTTTTCCTCTAATTCTAAAACCATTCGTTGCACATTATAGATTTGTTGGGGCAGCTTGGCCTTGCTCTCCTTCAGCTTAACCCCACTGTGTCTGGATTCCTCCTTCAGTCTTTGCAAATATCGATATTCTTTGTCCCTTAAGAACTGTTGCATTTTCCCATATTCAGAAAGAATGGAGTCTTCCCCAGTGTCTTAATCCTCATGAAGAGGGTCTCTCTCTCACTTGGCCCAAAACCCTTTCACACTCCTCTTCTTTGGTCTTTAAGGCAGTGCACGTCTCCTGGAGGTTGTCCTGGCCCTTGCCAGTGGCTGTTTCCAAGGGAAGTACTTGGTGATCCTTGTGACTTGGGGCTAATAAACAGGAATCAGTGAAGACCCTCTGATCTTCCTCACAGAAAAACATCTCTTTTCCCCAATCCTGATCACAGCTAGTCATGCTCACCATGCTTTGCAGCCAATGACTTCTAAGCGTTTTGCTAATAATGGACAGATTCTTCAGGTTCCTGTTCTGCACGAAGTCACTGAATTTGATAAGCCTTCATTGTGGGCAAGTCACGCTTTAATTGGCTCCCTCCCTGCATGGGAGAGGACACACTGTACAAAAGTTATGACCACATTGGTCAGTCACTGGGTTAGTGAAGTAGCCCAGGCCCATCGAGCAAGTGAGCTCTGCCTTCAGATTTTCAAGTAGCGCTCCTGAATCCATGTTCTTAGGATTCTAATTCCTTCCTTCTCAGAGCTTCCAGGACAGGACAGGACAGAGAATACTAACACTTCTGCTAGAGCTCCAGCAGCAACTGATGCTGCCCCTGAGCTTTGGAGGCCTTTTAAGGAGACCTCCTCTGCTCAGGCCCTCCCTTTATTCCACCCAGAGAAAGGTGTGAATTCCTGTGTGTGGAGGGGCTTCTGGGCAATGCTCTGCATCTGAGTTCTCCAGCTGAGCAGGTGATGTTGAATCATGTCTCTGCATCTCTCCCACTGCAAAATTTCTTAATACTTGGAGTTGTTACTTTCCTTTGGGTCATGAAAGCTCCCTTCTCGGTATTCCTTGGGAAAAATGTCAGGTGGATTTATTGTTTTGTCAAATTTTTGTGACTTCCCAGAAATGGACTTAGAGACAAAAGTCTGGGCTTACATGGCACCTTCACTATTTTCTATCTGTGCCAGTGTGGGAGAGTGCCTCAGTTATCAGAGCCTCAGTATCCTTCTGACTTCAAAGCCAGAGATAGATTAACCCAGTAGTTCTTAACCTGGATTCCCAGATGGCCATGGAGTGCATTAATGTATTTCGTGGGATATGTGAAAGTGCATGTTTTTGAAGGCATCTTTGTTTCCACTGAGAGCTAAAAGAACATTTGCGTTGCCTTCAATTATTTAAAAAAAATATTTACTGGATGTAGGGTCCATGGACTTCACTAGACAACCAAACAGGGCCAGGATACACAAAAAAGGAAAGGATACTTTAGTAGAACAGTTTCTAAGGTTGGTTCAAGTGGAGTTTCTGACTTTCAAGTCAAACACTCTCCTAGAGGAGGGTAGAAGCATCTGAGAACGGCTTATCTTTGAAAGCAGGGATGTGGGGAAGAAAAAGCATCTCAGCCAGAATTTGTCATGGTTCATTGACCCCCGAGTGTTCTGTCCTTTGAGAGAGAGCCAATGGAACAAGCAAGATGAATGATGGACAACAGGACATGAAAGGGAGAACCTGAGTGAGTGCAAGGTGACTCAAGGCTGGAAGCAAGCTAGGAATTGGACACCCAAGGAAAGGGACCAAGTGGATTTGAGATTTCCTGACCTTCAGAAAGTAGAGTGTCAGAATATTAATACTGGGCAAGATGGTGAAGGTGGCAAAATCCATAAAGGGCAAAGTCAACTTCTTTGTGGATGCTACATTTATGTCAGTCATGAGATCTGTATCACATCTTCAACTGTAGGTCTTCACTACATGAGTGGCCTCGAAAATTTAGCAACAGTAAGAGGTTGCTGACCAGGCAAGAAAAAAAATTACTAACTAAAAACAAAATGCCTAAGGAATACAAGGTGTTTCTGTTAGCCTGTTGATTCTGAACACAAAGCATGCCCACAAAGTTTGTTCGCAAACATGCCCACTTTGCATTGCCCATGCCATAAGGTCACCCAGCACCCACAAACTGTAGTTTTTATGATAATACACTGGTTTCTCTAGAGCTATAAATCCCTTCAGAGACCTCAGACACAGTTCCTTCTTTTTACAGGTAAATCCATTAACAGCCAGGAAGATTAAGCGAGTTCCTGCTCTGCTCTCCCAAAACCTTATACCTACTGCACTCTGAAGCTGGGAATTCAATGGGGCCCTCATTAAGGGCTCTTCTGGACCCTTTAGCTTGAGAGTGGTTATTAAGAGTAACTGTGGCTCCCTCCCAGCCTAAAGTCTTTCTTTTTCTGGTTTCATTAAAGGGGCCATGCCCTGGCTGCTTCTTAAACAGTCCTGTCCAATGAGTGGCCTAAAGGGCCCAACCTGGGTCATCTCCAGTCATCCTGAGTAATATTAGGTCTGTGGATTCAGATGGCTCTAGAGAAGTGAAGCTGGTGACCTGCACAGCTCTCCCCCACTCAAAACAAAATCAAGTGCAAGTCATGTCTTCATTTCTCTGATGACATCATCTTCTTCACTGAAGAAGGAAAAACACAATTCTCCTGCTTTGTGAGGACGATTCTTTTCTGGGATGTAGCTATGTTTTGTTAGACTAAAAGAGTTAAGGAGGCCCTCCCGGTGAGATGAGTATGCTGATACGGCTATTCTTAAGCAGCAGAGTGAAATTTCTCAGAGCACTTGCTTTATAGCAGCCTCCACTCCCTCAGCAATTAGGGGAATTAAAGCTACAGTTTTAGCTACTTGGTCAACTAAGTCATTTCCATGGTCATGTAAGCTGTTTTCTCAGCTTCTGCCCTGGAATTTTAATTATTGCTACAGTCTGGGCATAAAATAATCTAATTTATGGGAAACCTGTTTCTGATCCTTAATGGTGTGCAAAGGTGAGGAAGCTTTTTCCAAAGCATTCCAAAGCCAGGTGCCCCCCAAATGTGTACCATCTCTCAGTACATATAATCGTTTCCCCCCCTATTTAAAAACCCTGGCTAGTACATGGAGTTGGGCTTGTTGTGCCAAAGGGGAATCAGGCAATGATGAAACTTCAACCACTTCTGTGGTTATGGTGATGCCATAACCAAGAACTAAATTTCCTTCCTCATTTCTGATGCAGAATCCTTCAGTGTACCAATCAAAGTCTGCTCCCTGTAAGGGGGTTTCGTCCCAGCCCTCCTGTGGAGGGGTTACATCCAGATAAATTACAGTCATGTTCTAAATATTCATTCTCACGTTCTACCTCAGGCATACAGACGGCAGAGTTGAGTGTGTTTACATGCTGTTTGGTAAGGTTCCGTTTGGGTAAGAGTCACTTCAAGTTTTCCTAGCCTGCTAGAGGACAAATTCTGGGTATACTGTGAATTCGGGAGTATATCAACTGTGTTGTGGATATGTAACATTGAGGGAGAGTCAAGACCAACGTCCTCAGTGAGAGAAATTAGGCCAGCTGTGGCCACTACTTTACAAAAGCAGCCTGGGAGGCATTGAGGGACATTGTCTAATTTTACTATAGTATCCCACACGATGAAGTCACCCTGTTTATGTTTTGGTACACCAAATGCATTCCTTTCTTTCTGAAAGACAAATCAAATGGGAGAAAATAGTTGGAGAGGTTTAAAGTTGGTGGACGTTAGAGGGTCAAATCCAGAGAATCAAAGGACTTTTGACCATCAGGAAAGAGAGCCAAGAGCTCAGGTACAGAATCCATTAAAAGGTCACAAAGAGGGTGAGCAATGCATTGAAAGTTAGAGATTCAGAGATAAAATATCCTGCCAGACCAAGGAAGGTACAAAGCTGAAGACTGATATAGGGAACTGAGAGATAGGCTTAAGGCAGGGGGAGTGTAGGTAAAGGATGGAGGCAGAGAAGTGATTTCTTAGGAACTTTGAGAGAGGAGAACAAACTGGAGTTTTTCCAGTGATACGTTATGACCTTTTGCTGCTAAACAGTTAGGGATATACACAGAGGCTTGAACAAAACCATCTTGGGAGAGGGATCAAAGGAGCATTTCTTCAACACACTGAAAGAGGATAGAATATTGACTTTTTTTTTTAAAGACCCCAGAACTTGATTATTTATTTTTGGAGAGAATTGAGAACATATTTTTGAGGGATAGGGCCTAAATAATGAGACGGGGAACAGTGGCAACAAAAAGCCTGCATGACTTCATCAAAAACAGATCACAGCAGATCAATCACATTTCTTTCTTGACCCAGTAACACAGCTACTAGAACAGGGGAATGCTGAAGACATCCTTGGATTTCAGCAAAGCGTCTGACAGACTCACCGGCTATTATGCTTATGGGTGACATGGAGACACGGTTGCTGTCAAATTGAAAAGAAGACGCCAGTGGACTGCCCTAGGTCCCTGACCAAGCGCTGGTCATCAGGTTTGGTTGGTTAGGTTTTCATCAGCGACCTGGGTCAAAGGCACAGATAGCATGCTTATCAAATTTGCACCTGATAGAAAGCTCAATGGAGGAGTTCAGATACTGGTCGCCAACAATCTCCAGTCTCTCACAGCAGCCCAGGGAGCTCCCTGAGGGGGCAGCAGCAGAGGGGACCCGGGGAGGGCTCCGGGGAGCCCCTGCCTTAGGCGGCGGCAGCGGAAAGAGGAGGAGGAAACCCTGCAGAGGCTCCGCTGTGTCCATGCAGGGGCAGCCCGCCCTCAGCCCTCCTGGGGCCAGCCCTGCCGCAGCCACCGAGGCTCACTCATATGGAGAAGTGGCCGGCCACAGTGGCCTTGGCAGAGCCGGAGACATCCCCGGCCTCTCGCCACTCGCTATGCTCCCTCCACGCCGCCGCCTCCTTTGTTTTGACGAATCTTGAAAATCTAATGAAGATAATTCTTGTTTTAATGTCTGTGAGAAACAGGATAGTGACTTACTGAATCCCTGCAGAAGTTCATCTATATTGGCAGCCCTCCCAGGTAAAACCAAAAATGAATTGTCTTTCAGGGGCAACTAGGATTGAAAAGAAGGTCAAACACTCTGAACTATATGGCCCAGGGGGGTACAAGTTCAAGCCGAGTGTGGCGGTTTGAGATGACAGATGCTCAGGTTATTACAATAGTGTTAATTACTCAGAGATCATGCACGGCTCACGAGCCCCATTTACCAGGCTTGGGGACTGGAAAGATGGAAGTATTCACGGGGGAAATACAGGGGCGAATATGGTTCTTGGACAAATAGAATTTACTCAGGGGCCAAACCCCATAAACCACCTCAGTGCTGAGTGTGTATTGGCATAGTGAAAGCAAAGATTTAGATGGGTTTAACAGCACTGTAGTGGGCACTGATAACTGACAGGATATTGGTGGCATCTGGATGCCACAAGCTAGGGGGAACTCAGTTAAGAGACAGAGGGTTGGAAGAGGTTAAGGATAAAAGACCTAAAAGTGTGTGGGGGTGGGGCGGGGGCCTTTCAGAGGTGGAAAGTGTCAGATGTAACAAAAAGAACAAAAACAAACAGAAATGAGGGAAGGGTTCATTTCAGCTCAAATGAGATAGTGTCCTCTTTCATTTATGGAGCAGATAGCATGCTCGTAAGTGGCTAAAGGTCTCAGGGACCAGAATAAAGAGATGAAACAACATAAAGGGAGAGAGGTTCTGAGATATGAACTGCGATGGATTTATTAGTGTTCTCCACAACTGAAATGTGCTCATGACTGCAGGGAAGGGAGGCGGGAAAGGTAGAGGGTTTTAAAGCTGATAGTGTGGTACTGGTGTCACCTGCAGCAGACACCTCTTGTGCCTGCATGAGCAAGGAGGTAACTGGAACAGCAATCATGAAGTAAAGGGCATGGTCGAGGATTCCAAATCTTGTGCTATTCCATCTCTTTCCCACCTCCCCAGAGCCTCACTATGCTGAGCGATTCGTGTATTGATAATGCAAATTTTCTTACTGTTTATACAATTTTACCCACCTCTTAATGGGAAGATTTTCCCCATCCATTAATGGGCCTGCCCATTAAGGGGAATTTGATTACAGAAGATCTGAAGGAAGGGCCACACCTTTTGTTAAGGAGGCACTGGTTCTCAAGTGCTGTAATGCTCTCTAACTTTAAAAGTGTATAAAGGCTCTGAAGTGAATATTTATTTTGCGGCTTAGTGATTGCAAGTGTTTGGGCAGATGAGACTGAGGGCAGCTTCTAAGGAGTCTCTGGCTTTCAAAAACCAGAGGCTGGTACTTCTTTCTTTGGTAACTATGGATGTGTGGACAGTTATCTGTCTATTGGTCTGTCAGGCAGCTGGAAGCATTGTCTGCTTAGAATTTGATTTCTCTGTATAGTGTCTGAAGGTCAAGGTACTGACTTTTTTCCATAAACTGAAGGAATGATGTATGTGCTTGATGTTGCCTCAAAAGTTGCTTTCCTTTGTAAAAGCAGAGTGAAGAACCCGTACAGCAGGCTCTTCTCTGTATTTCAGGGTGCTTACTTTTACAAGTGGTTATAAGGCAGATCTCTGTATTTTCCGGGGTACTGTACCACCAAGGCAATATTAACAGCACCTGTGGCCACTACGAATATAGCAGCGTAGGTATCAATCCAAAATATAAAAGACTCTCCATATAGAAGGCAGAAGAAAAACATTATTTAAGCACCAGAAAACCAAATCCCACAACTAGAAAGCAAAATCTGTCATGGTGACTAAGAAGTTAATAAACATGATCCCAGCAGAAGGCAAAGCCATTCTCAAACCCGCCTCCCCCACCCAAGGCCTTCTCAGCCGTCAACACTCAAAATGTGTCAGTCAGTCTGTGTTCTTTTCCCTCTGACCTGATCCCACTCACTCACTCCACCCTTCCTGTTCTCCCTCTTCAGCAATCTCCTTCCTCCACATGTGATCCAGGCTTCCAAGCGATTCAAGCAGATAATAAGGAGCTATTGATTAATAAGAAAGATCTATCCATTTTAAATTGATATTACAGGTACATTCCCTGTTTCAGTATCTATCTTAGATTTTATTCAGCATGGTGTTCACCGACGATAAATTTTCTTTTTTTTTATTAAATAAATTTATTTATTTGACATTCATTCTCACAAAATTTTGGGTTCCAAATTTTCTCCCCATTTGTCCCCTCCCCCCTCCCCAACACACTGAACATTTTACTTACACATATCAACAATCTGTCCTCTCTTCTTGCATCCCTCCTTTCCCATTCCCCATCTTCTCTTTTGCCCTGTAGGGCCAGATAACTTTCTATTCCCCATTACCTGTATTTCTTATTTCCTAGTAGCAGGAACACTACTCAACAGTTGTTCCTTAAACTTTGAGTTCCAACTTCTCCCCATTCCTCCGTCCCCACTCATTCCCTTGGGAAGGCAGGCAATTCAATATAGGCCATATCTATGTAGTTTCGCAAATGACTTCCATAAGAGTTGTGTTGTGTAAGACTAACTATATTTCCCTCCATCTTATCCTGCCCCCCATTGTGGCTGTTCCCTCGTTTGATCTTGTCCCTCCGGGATTGTTGACTTTAAATTGCTCCCTCCTCCCATTGCCCTCCCTTCCATCATCCTTCCCACCCTGCTTATCCCCATCTCCCCCACTTTCCTGTTTTGTAAGACAGGTTTTCATAACAAAATGAGTGTTCATTTTATTCCTTCCTTGGTCAAATGTGATGAGAGTAAACTTCATGTTTTTCGCTCACCTCCCTTCTTTTCCTCTCCACTAAAAAGTCTCCTGCTTGCCTCTTCTGTGCGACATAATTTGCCCCATTCCATTTCTCCCTCTCTCCTCCCAATACATTTCTCTCTCACCACTTAACTTCATTTTTAAAAATGTGTTCCCTTCCTACTCAATTCACTCTGTGCTCTGTGTCTCTGTATGTGCGTGCACGTGCGTGTGTATGTGTGTGTGTGTGTGTTATCCTACAAACCACCCAGATACTGAAAAGTTTCAAGAGTTACAGATATTGTCTTTCCATGTAGGAATGTAAGCAGTTAAACTTTAGTAAGTCCCTTATGACTTCGCTTTGCTGTTTACTTTTTCATGCTTCTCTTCATTCCTGTGTTTGAAAGTCAAATTTTCCTTACATCTCTGGTCTTTCCAACAAGAATGCTTGAAAGTCCTCTGTTTCATTGAAAGACCATATTTTCCACTGAAGTATTATACTCAGTTTTGCTGAGTAGGTGATTCTTGGTTTTAGTCCTAGTTCCTTCAACTTCTGGAATATCCTATTCCACGCCCTTTGATCCCTTAATGTAGAAACTGCTAGATCT
>JAQQSK010011630.1:0-12195 GCA_028658325.1 Potorous gilbertii
TCTTCAATGAGGGCTTATCTGCTGGTTCTCAGGTGGGGGCAGGGCCGCCTCTCAGGCTCAGTTCCCTCAGGGGGTTTATAGAGAGATCCTTTGTAGTGGAGCTGGAGTGGAGCTCCAGCCCACTCTGGGAGTCTCTGGCTGAGCTGCCTCTGCCTCTGCCGCAGCGACCGCTTCCCAGGGGGTCCGAGTCCCGGAGATCCCCCTCCTCCCCTCTCAGCCTGTCTCTCTCACTGACCTGTGCGTCTGTGGTTGGAGGGACCTTCGTGGTCGCCGGAGACTCAGGTCCCCAACGCCCGCTGGGCTCTGCTCGCTCCTCTCAGTGCCGCGTGGCCAGGGCGGGGGAGGGGAGCGACCAGCAGGGCAGGACTCGGCTCCTGTCCAGGGTACCTTTGCGGTCGGTTTTTCAGGGCTCTCTACAGCAGAAATCTCCTTCACTGTGTTGCTGCACGGCTTCCACTGTTCCAGAATTTGTTAGGAGTTCTTTTTACAGGAAATCTATGGGCTGTTGGTTCGGACCTAGCATAGGTGAGTCTTTCTACTCCGCCATCTTGACTCCGCCCATGAGAAGTATATTATAAACATAGTCTTACCCAAGTAACCTATCACATCTATCATATGAAAAACCATAATGGCAAAACATGGAAGTCTTTTTTCTTCTCCAAAGATATTTACCCTAAAAAATTGGTTAAAAAACAATTGAGAATTAGATCTCTGTTCTAGTAAGTAAAAAAGAAATGACTTATTCCTAAATAACCCCCTGAAAGTATGACATAATTATATTTTTCCCCATACCAAATACAGGTTTCATATCTGCAATGTGAAACAATTGTTGTGAGTTGGTTTCTCAATGAACAGAGAAAGTTTAAGAGCTGGATCAAGGATTCTCAACCCAAGAGAACTGAACTGTGTTTTATTTTTATATTTAGATAACGATTTCAATATAATTGGCTTTCTTTATAGTTATACTATTTATTTTATGCATTTTAAAACCATATTCTGGGAAATGGATCATAGATTTTACTACATTGCCAAAGACGTCCATGAAACAAAGGTTATGGTTGTCTGGACTCAAGGGAGAAAGCAATGTTTTCAGATGGAAAACAAAGGAGAAAAAGTGCTAAAAGAGGCAATGAGTGATCCTAATCTGTGTTTTGATGGTGCGTGAAGGAATTTGTCATGGGGAAAGAAGGAAAAGGCCTTTGAAAATTTGACAGTCCTGGGCAGAAAATTATATATATATACACATATATGTGTTTATATATACATATGTGTATGTATATGTATGTATGTATATATGAATGACTATTTGGAATACATTTCCAACAGGAACTGCTAGTTAAGTTGTTTTAAATTAGGATTTGAATTTTTAGACCACAATTTAAAGGATAAAAATGAAATTAAATTTGACAATGAATGGAGAATACCTTTTAGAAAAAGTTATATGGAGGGGGTATGAAAGGAAGAGAGAGTAAGAGAAAGAGAGAAAAAAGAGAGACATATATACTTACATAAATGTGTGTATATATAGATATATATCTATATCTATATATACATACATATATAAAACATATATTGCACATACATATATTTATGTATATACTTATATAAACATATACGTACATGCACATGCCTGTGTGTAGCTATGCATATGTATTTAGCAAGCTAGTTAGCTATTTCTCCAATGTCTTGTGCATGTTATTTATATATTTTCACATGAAAATGAAAGGGGAAAGAGAAAGCTTCTTTGTTCACTTATCTATCAATCCAGATGCTATATTAAATAGTAAACATAACTTAGGGAGGAGAATATTAGCTGTGAAAAGTATTATGGTACACACACACACACACAAAATCTGTGGCCTTTGGCATATTACTTAAGCTCTACTTGTCTCAGTTTCCTCAACTGTCAAATGGGACTAAAAATATCTCATACTATTGAAGGTTGCTCTGAGGATCAAATAAAAGATTATTTCTAAAATGTGCTTAGCACAGTGATTGGCACATAGTCGTTAATATTTTAATATTTATTCTCTCTTCTCCTTGAAAGATCAGACAAGGGTCTAGTTATCTGACCTGTTTCATATGATACTCCTGCCTCTTTTGCTTCTTGATTAGTTATTAATAATTAAGTCAACATTGCCATTAATACTGGAAAGGGCATAACTATCTAATGTCTTATATTTTGACTAAGAATTCTGTGATTCTGAATCTTACTATGCTACTGAAAAAACTGCCTTTCTCTAGACCCATCTCTTTACCCATTGTGTTACCTAGCTGCTGCATCTATTAAAAAAATTCCACTGTAGTCCTAGGATTTTCCAGTTATAGAGGGGGCAGATAGATTTAAAGTCCTCAACCTCCAATAATCATCTTATCTCTGTCCCAGGAATAGTATAACCTCATAAGTTTCAAGGAAGTTTTGAATATAGAGCCTTATAATTGAAATATCCCTATTGAAGACCCTGAGCAAAGATAGATGCATGCATAGATAGATAGATGATAGATAGATAGAGAGATAATCTTTAGAAAATAGAAATCTCTATATAAATAAAGTCCCAGATGGTGTTAATAATTTTAGTAATTTTCAGACAGATTTCATATACTCATTATTTATAATTACTAATTTAAGAATTATTTATGTCATTTGATCACTTATTCAATGGGGAATGACTCAAGCATTTACATATCTTCTTATCAAGAATATTTGACCATTAATGCAGACATTTAATGCAAATATTGTCAAAATCATGCTTCCATTCTTATTACAACCTTAGTAAAATATAGTATCACATATTACCAAAACCATAAAAAGCAAATTAATCAAGATATCATTCATTAAGATGAAAAGTGATACATCTTAAAAGTTAAACTGGAATTATTTACAAAAAATACAGAGGTAAAAAATCAAAGTATTCCCTCTCTTTCATTATTATTTCATGTAGATCCAGATTTTCTAATAATAAAAAAGAAACAAAACTGAAAGTATCAAATTAGCAAGGAAATAAAATTATCCATATTAGTTGATAAAATTGTAATTTATTTGGAAACCCTTCCCTCCAAATCAGCAAACTAATTTATGCAATTTTAGATTTCGCAAAGTAATAGACTATGAAATACTTTTAAAATTTAAAATCATTTCTACTTAGCAACAACAAAAGAGGAGGAAATTAATAAAAGTGAAATCTCATTAAAATGAACAAAATACATTTAAATCACTCTATCCAGAAATATACATATAATTCCAAAATTTTATGTGATTCAAAAGTAAGAAAAATAGATGAAATCATGTTTAGTGTAGTTGATCAGACCATGACAGTACAACGATCTTACTACTTCTATGTAAGAGCAGATTTCTTGCTACATCAGATTTCGCAAGATGTTACTTTATTGAGCTAGAGAAAGCCAAATTCATTTGAAACAAAAAGTCTATGATCTCAAGAGAAATGGGCAAAAGAAATAGGAAGAAGAGCATAGTACTAGTATAGTTTAAATTGTTTTATAAAACAATAATAAATTTACAGATTTGTAACCAGTGAAAAAATAAAAGATAGAAAAGTAGATGGTAGAATGAACTATATAAGCATAATAACAACCACTCAAATTCAGTGAACAGTGATAGAATGTGGGATTTTTCTTATTCTGTGATATTTTATTTTTTTAAAAAAATACTGATCTTTTTAGGTTGTAGGGAAGGAAGTTTCAGAGTGTGAGAGAGAGAGAGAGAGAGAGAGAGAGAGAGAGAGAGAGAAAATAAGAGAGACAAAAGAAGGGAGGAAGAAGGAAAGAATAAAGGAAGGAGGAAGGGAGGAGGGAGATGAGGAATTCAAAAGAAGGAAACAAAGAGGAACTGACTAGGCAAAGCAATATGTGTATATACTATATATACATGTACTATACATTATATAAATATGTAATCATATATATATATAGGTCACCAACAATGATTTTTAAAACACAAATATAGATTTTGGAGAAAAAATAACAGGAAAGACAAAAGTAAAAGTGTGTTATGGCAGCTGAGAGATGCAATTATGGAGCATTAGGCCTGGAATCAGGAAGACCTAAGTTCAAATCTGGCCTTAGACATTTGGCATCTGTGTTGACTGGGGCAAGTCACTCAACCATTGTTTGCCTTTGTCCTCACCTGTAAAATGGTGAAAATAATGATAACTAGAACACAGTATTGTTATGAGGAACAAATGAGATAGTTATTTTTAATACAAAGTAGGGTGCCTGGCCCATGATAAGCACCAGATAGGCATTACATATTATATGGTTTTTGTAACAATGACATCAGGAACTCTTGAAAAAATTGAATTTGTTTATTAATATAAAAGGCAATAACAACAAAAGTATTTTTAAATTTACATTGGGGTCAAGAAGATGATCCAAGAAGGAATAACAACACTGTGAAATGTAAGAAGTTCCTGAATGATAGATGACAGAGAAAAAAGAACGATTTAATTTTTTTGTCTTAGAGTCTGTGATTTGAACTAAAACTCAACCATGGTAACAGCTCCCATACGCCTATATTTAGAACTTATGTTTTTCAGGTAAGATTTATAAATTCAAGACCATGAAACGTTTTTGCATGGTTCAGGATATCAATCCTTCTCTTTGATTAAATATCATCTGGATGTGTTTACATTGTGCTTTCATACAGCTTTCCTCTCATTTTTCCTTTTGATTGTATTTTAACTTCTTGGTGTGATATTCTGGGAAATTTCCCTCCCAACATGCTAAGCAGAAGATCAGTATTAAAAAGAATATTGAAGAAGAGTTCTTGTGGTAACATCAGCACCAAAGAGCATTAATTACATGCCTGTTTGTGAATGATGCTAACATGAACATTGAACCACAAATCAAAGGAACAGAAACCCTGCTTTCCCTCAGTAGGTCACTGAATTTGACTGGTTATTATGAAGTTCATTCTACTATCCATTTTTCTATTTTTTTTAAACTAGTTACAAATCTGTTAATTATTGTTGTTTTATAATATAGTTTGAGATATCCTAGTACTCTGCTCTCTTCTTCCTATTTGTTTCCCCATCTCTCTTGAGATCATAGACATTTTGTTCTTTCAAATGGATTTGACTTAACTTCCTCTACATCTACAAAGTAACCACTTGCAAGAAATCTGCAATGATATATAAGTAGTAAGATCACTGTTATTATATTGGCATGATCTGACCAACTAAAATGAATATGATTTTATTTATTTTTATTGCTTTGGTCTTATGGTCTCTTGGAATTATACATGTATCTCAAGTGTCTCTTGATAGAGTGATTCCATGGTATTTTGCTCATTAGTTTTATTTTCTTCATTTTTGAATGAGATTTTCCTTGTTGTCATTTCTTCCTGCTTTTTTATTGGTATATGGAAATATTTATAGCATTTCAGGTTTCTTTTGTTAAGGGGATTTGTCCTATGAAGTTTGGTTTCAGTCAAAGGGCTACATCTAAGGACCTAAAGGGTCACATGTGGCCATGAGGCCACATGTACAGAATCTCTGAAACAGAAACAGGATCCAAACCAGGCATCAAAATGCAGAAGTTGAGATGAATTGTTTTCAGTTCTGAGGTATATAATTTTCTCAGGCTTGACAAGGATTCCTTCAATTTATAACATTCCATAGTTTTGTTGGTATATCTCTATTTTGTGCCCATCTTGAACCTCAGCTCTTCCAGGTTCTCTTTGACTGGAATTCTTTTAGGAAAACTATCATGCCATTGGCTACTTGTTGAAGTAGCCACACTATAGCACTGATGTCTGATCCAGAGTCCAGGTCCTGAGTTTACTGAAATATCAGCCTTTAGCAGTTCTGTGGCATAAAGATGTCCAAAACCAGTGACTTTTTTTCTATCCAATATCCCAATCATTCAATCTAAAATCAAGGGAATCCTTATGATTCATGAAATTCAAGATTTATTTCATTAACAACACATTTTTGCCTCTTCACTGGTGTCAGACATAGCAATGAGGCCTAGATATAATGCTTTATATTTCAATATAATAATCACTTAATCAAAGCAGCATACTATAAGGGAAATAATGAAAAATTTAGAGTCAAGAACCTGGTTTTGAGTCCCAGCTCTTCCATTTGCTCTCTGTATTACCTCAAACAAGTGACAGCCTCTTTGAGTATGAGTTTCTTCACCTCTAAAAAAGATTGTAGAACACGATAAACTCCAAGGTTCCTTTAAATCTAAATCTAAGATGCTAGTAATCCCAAAGCATTGATATCATTGTTTTCAGAAAAGGAACTTGATAAAGAGATAACACATACAATGCTTCTTTAGAAAAATATATATGAAGGGAAAAAAAAACCATATACCTGACCATTCATGTAAGAAAAAACAAAATGGATTTAGAAAACACATATTGCTAGACTTCAGTACACGATTCTGAGTCAGAGACCTGATTTTAAATCCTGACTCCAACATTAATTATCTGTTTGACTTTGGGCAAGTCTTGTAATTTCCCTAGAACTCAATATCATCCTCAGTGGAATTATGGGATTGTACTAGATGACTGCTCAAGTACCACAAGTTTAGATCTATAGTCCTGTGAGATAAGAGGCAGCAAAAGGAGAAGCGCATTGAGTTAGTTCATCAAAATACAAAAATATAATGGACATATAAATTTAATTATGGTTTGGTACTAGGATTAAGTAGAATGAGAAGTCTAAGTTGAAACTACTTACTCTTACAAAATACCATGTCTCTAAATTCAACACTATCCAAGAAATAGCCTTTATCTGTGAGTTATCAAATATTAAACTCTTAGAAAGATCAGAATAAGAAGGAATCCAGATGATAATATAAATACATGTGATGGGTATAAGTCAATTGGATAATGTTAGTAACTGTGATAAAATTACATAAATTAATCATGACATTCATCTGGAGAAATGAAAGATCCAGGATAGTTATGGAAATAATGACAAGTTGTAGAATAGCATTCTCTTTCCTCATTTTATGTTATGAAGCTGGTCATCAAAACCATTTGGTTTAAGTTGAAAGACAAGAGTGTAAGATCAATGCAATAGACTAACAAGGTGAAATAAGAAAATGAAACTCTATACCTCAGCGACGAACATAAATTACTCCATGACAAATTCTAAATAGATTCAAGACATTAACATTAAAGATATCACCATCAAAAAGATCTTTACTGTTACACAATTATAGGGAGAAATTGTATTTTAATCATACAAAGGTTATAGACAATTACAAAAGATAAAAAAGTATAGCTTTAATTACATGGAATCAACAAGATGGTCAAACATAATTAATATACCAAGGATAAGAGTGTCGGTGAGGAGGACAGAGATATATCAAATGTCTCTAATAAAGCCTCTGCAGAAATTGCTTCCTTTTCTGTTCTTAGCTAAATTGTTGAATTGGCCTCTCCATTTTTTACTAACGATATTACATTTCCCATTTCTATACCCTTGTCCAAGCTGTCCCCCATGACTGGAATGCTTTGTCCATATTTCTGCCACAAACAATTCCTCTCTTTGTTCAAGATGAAATTCAAATACTAACTCCTAACTTTCTTTATAACCCCTATTACTAGCTCCCTTCCTCCTATATTACTTTATATTTTAAGACTTTGTAACTTTTTTTATTTAATACAATTAGATTTATTTTATATACTTATAAATATACTTGTCTCCCCCATTATAATTCAATGATCTTTGAATGAAGATTGTTTTATTCTTTGTATTTATATCCCCACTACATTTCATATTACTTGGCACAGGGTAGTTATTTAATAAACAGTTGCTGATTATTTGATTCATGAGGCAATGGATTTTGCTCTGGCTACTAGTGCTTCCTCTAAGTAACTTTTGTTTATTTTGTATGCATTTATATATGTTTTTGTTGTTTTCTCTAACTGAATATAAACTTCTTTGGTTTCATTTTTGTCTTCTTAACCCCAGGGCTTATAAGAGTGCCTGGCTCCTAATAAGTAATTTATAAATACTTGTTCATTGTTTGAGTGATAGTTTGAAATCTACATCAGTAGAGATCATCCTCATAACAGTTATGTCATAAAGCCCTCAAAGAACCTAAATAAAAATTATTTTTATATATTGCTATTGTTCTCCTATGTAATATATTTAAAGTGAAGGTTTGTGTAAGAGTTGTATATATATATATATATATATATATATATATATATATATCTATATACACACACAACTGCCTCTTTTATAATTGCTAATAGCATCAAGCACTGTACACATTATCATCTCACACCAGTCACTGACTTTGAAACTTGGACAGTTCCCACAATATCTCAATGTCCTACCTACCACGTGAAAAATGTGGTACCAAGAGCTAATGTATGTACATGAGTTTAGAAATCAATTTAGTACTGTGTGAACATAAAACGACATCATTATCCCCCTCAAGTATGGAGAACAGCATGTTAATGTAAAGAACTAAAATTCTTTCCATGGCCCCTAATGACTGGCAAGCTCTGTCTGTAGACAGCCCAACAATGCAGTGTCATTATGCAGAATAGCACTTTGCAAGGAAGGTTGCAGCATTTCCTGGAATGTATCTTGCCTGTCGGTGTGAAGGTAAGCGTGTATGGGGGAGCTGGCTTTCTATGTATGTGACTTAGTCTGTGATATGCATGCCTCAGTGGGAAAAACAAGAGCTTTCAGAGCCTTTCAGGAACAGCAGCCTGCAGGCAAACCACCTTGCATGTGGTCCCACAGTGTTCTTCACTAGTCTTAAACAGTGGTTTTGTTTCATCCCAATGGAGATTTCATTTCAGTGATGGGCGAAATGATCCCTAAATATAACCTGTAGATCAGATTTTCAACTCTGTAAAGTGCTTTGGAGGCCTTAGGGGGGAAAGAATACTTTACAATTCACTTTTCTTTGCAGCAGTGTGGGCTGTATGTTAAAAATGACAACCCCTTTTCACTCAGACAAAACAATTTCCTGGAAGGAAACGCTCATGTGTAGGTTTTTCTTTATATAGTAAAATAAAGGATGAAATATGGGCATTACAGAAAGAATACTGGACTTGGAGTCAGGAATACCTGGGTTCAAATTTTTTCTTTGTCACTCAGTATTTGTGTCACCATGGGCAAGTTACCTTACTTCTATGAGGTTCACCTCAACTGTACAATGTTACAGTGATATCTGTAGTACATATCTTATGGGGTTTTTTAAAAGGTTCGAATGCATTAATATATGTATCATACTGCAAAATATAAAGCACTATATGAAAGTTACATTCTTCATAATATTAAAGGTTATCTTTGTAGCAAAGTAGAGAGCCAGTCTTGGAGTTTAAAAGACCTGGCTTTAAATCATTCCTCTGACAGATGCTAAATATGTCATCATGAGCAAGCTGCTTAACTTCCTCATATCCCCAGTCAATTCTTTTTTTTTCCCTCATCAATTCTTTAAATTCTAACTTACAGAAAAGTTGGTACTCTGAATTAATGAAGGCAGTGTCCATACCAGGAATTCCCTACATTGTTTAAATATCCATGTTTCCAAACAGAAAACAAGGCAAGAAAATGAAGCCTGATATTCTTTAAACAGAAGATAAATTGTTGGATAACAAACTTGGGTTACAATCAGGAAGAATTGGGTCTGCAAAACTTCAGCATATTTGTCTTTGACATATTTCATAACTCGAGCACAAAATTGTTCAAGCTCTTCTACTCCATCTTCTTTCTTCTCCATCCAACTTTACTCAGAGATAGTTGAACGTTAGACATCATTATTGCGTCAAAGAAAGTTGACTTCCTATTCAGCCTCTCTATAGAAACTGAAGTCACAAAGACAATCAAGGAAAGGTTCTCGTTATCAAATGGAAGGATGCTTTTTCTTTTAAAATTTATTTTTTTCAATTAAAAAATTCATCTTCTTTCCTCATTTTTCCCTCATCACTATTGAATAAGAACAAAAAATGCAAAATCAAAATATTTGTACCACACATATATACACATATGTTTGTGTATATAAGCATACACCTACATATAATAAGCCAAAATAAATTCTCTCACATTGATCATATCTATGTGTATGTAAATATACTTATTTTGTACATATGCATCATACAGACATACGTATATTGGTCTATGGAGGTAGGTGGTATTGTTATTCTCGCTTTACAGATGAGGAAATGGAGGCAAGCAGAGGGTAAGTGACTTGCTGATAGACACACAAATAGCAAGTGACTGAGGTCTAATTTGAAGTCAGGCATTCCTGACCATAAGTCCAGCACTCTATCCAGTGAAACAACCAAATTGTCTCATGATTCTTCCAAGCCACCTCATGGTTTTAACATTTGTCTCTTCTGCCCATTCTCTTCTACTTCCAAACCAGCCTTTCTAGTACTATCAGACGAATCTTCCAAATTGATAAATCTGGTCATGTTGTGCCTCAACTCAAAGAACCTTCAGTAATACTCTATTGCCTAATGACAAGAAGATAAATTTTGATGTTCAAGGTCCTCCAAAGTGACTGATGCTACCCTGCATTTCCAGACAAAAACTATATGCCCCCATATACTCTATACTTTATACAAAATGCCCCCTGAGAACCCCAGAGAACAAAACCTATGTTTTGTTCATACAGTGTGTTCAATGGTCATCTCTTTTGAATTTACATGTCATTTCCTTCTTAAAGTCTTTATTGTCCTAATCATTTCATGAAAACTTTTCCTCTTACTTCCCTGGGCCTTATTTTGTTTTCTTCACACCTTTCTAATTACTCATTTTAATTATGTGATCTTAATCTCTGGGGTCTATCATATTTAATTGTCTGAAAATTTTTTCGACACATTTACTTCTTTCCTATCTATTCTGTGGTTAGCTTTACCTAGCAATGGAATAGAAAACTGATGTTCTTCACTAGCATGGTTTTACTGTCTTTTTTCTATATCTTATTTGACTTTTCCTTTAAGAACTTGGATTCAATGTTATTTAATGCATATATGTTTGGTATTGATATTATTTCATTGTCTGTGGTACCTTTTAATATGATGTAGTTTCTCTGTTTATCTTTTTTTTAATAGGTCTATTTTTTTCTTTTGCTTTGTCTGAGATTATGATTGCTACCCCTGCTCTTCTACATCAGTTGAAGTATTATAGATTCTACTTCAACTATTTATTTTTTCACCTTGTCTCTGTTTCAAGTGTCTCTCATGTATGTAACATTGTTGAATTCTAGTTTCTAAAATATTCTGCTATCTACTTTTGTTTTATGGGTGAATTCACCCCATTCACATTCTTAGTTATGATTACTAACTGTGCATTTCTCTTCATCCTATTTTCTTCTAATGATCATTCTTTCTTTCTTTTACACTCTGTCACTCCTCCAAATTCTGTTTTCCATCTGTCCATACTCTCCCTTAGTCTTCCTTCCCTTTTAGCATCCCTCGTTTCATCTATCATCTTCCCATCCTATTTCCCTACTAAGATAGAATTTTATACCCACTGAGTGAGTAGGTAGATAGGTGGCTAGATATAGATAAATAGATACTTCAAGTACAAGATTCAGAAGAAGCATAAAAAGGTAAACATGTCCTTCCTTAAAACAATTTAGGGTGGAGCCAAGATGGTGGAGTAGAAAGACTCACCTATGCTAGGTCTGAACCCACAGCCCATAGATTCCCTCTAAAAAGAACTCCTGACAAATTCTGGAACAGTGGAAGCTGTGCAGAAACACAGTGAAGGAGATTTCCGTTGCAGAGAGCCCTGAAAAACCGACCACAAAGGTCAGGACAGGACAGGACAGGAGCTGAGCCCTGCCCTGCGGAGCCCTCCCCTCCCCCACCGAGGCCACACAGCACTGAGAGGAGCCAGCAGAGCCCAGCAGGCATCAGGGAACTGAATCTCCCGCGGTGAGAAGGTCCCTTGGCGGCGAAAAGGTCCCTCCACACACAGACGCACAGGTCAGTGAGAGAGACAGGCTGAGAGGGGAGCGGGGGATCTCCGGGACTCGGACCCCCTGGGAAGCGGCCACTGCGGCAGAGGCTGAAGCAGCTCGGCCAGACTCCCAGAGCGGGCTGGAGCTCCACCCCAGCTCCATTACAAAAGATCTCTGTATAAACCCCCTGAGGGAACCGAGCCTGAGAGGCGGCCCTGCCCCCACCTGAGAACCAGCAGATAAGCCCCCTTTGAAGAGCAGTCAAGTCTGTTGCCAAAAGCCCTGAGG
>JAQQSK010011631.1:0-12194 GCA_028658325.1 Potorous gilbertii
GTGGGGGATAATGGCTTAGGCTTCTGTAACCAATCAGGGGTCAAATCACTATCCTGTAGGTCAGATCTTTTGTAACATCCCACTAAGTTGTCTTAGGGTGAATAAGTTTATGTCCCTCCCTTATTTTTTACTTTGCCCTTAATTTGTACTATTTCTGCTCCTCTAAAATTCAATTTCAAGCTTTAAGTTATTTGGAGGAGAATTTAGCGGAGTTAGGTAATTTCTTGTGTATTTCACCATTCTCCCATTGCTTCTTGGCTTCTATATGCAGTTATTTTACTCTTGTTCCCTTTCTCTAGAGAGCATTCACCATGATATTTCTTCATTTTTATTAATAATTGCATCAATATAATTAATATATCTGCAGACTTTTTATGGCTTTTACTTTTTATGACATTTATCCTTTCCTTTCTCTTTACTTTAGTTAACAAAACCCATTCTTATTTTAAGATGATGAAAATCAGCTGGTGTAGATTTTACCTTTCACTAAGTCATCTTATTTCTCCTGCCATTCAATTATTTTTGTTAAGCTTATAAACTATTCTTTAGTTTCTTACATTAATTCCAGCCTCATTTGTGTGGCCTAATTTATTGTTATTGCATTAATTATTGTTTTTACTGAAACACTGGCTACCCCTGTTGCTACTGCCTGACAGTCAGTTATGTTACATTCCACCCCTCCCCCAAGATTCTCTAGTGCCTTGAAGGAAGTTTGGTGTTTCTGCTCAACCCCTGTGGCTCAAACTCATACCAATTTCATTCTTGAATTTTAGGCCACCTCTTAGACCACTTAGCAGTAAGATTATATGTGTGTGTGTGTGTGTGTGTGTGTGTGTGGGTGTGTGTGTGTGTGTGTGTATTTTACAGAGGAACATTTAATTCAAACGTATGGAAAAAAATATACAAAATTCCTTACCAACACCTGGGAGAGCATATATACCCTCCTACCCTGCTTCTACTATATCCCTCAATATCTAGGGATGGTCAGGGGGCATTAGGTACATAACTCATTTTCTCAATAGGTCATATCAAGCTTCAAGTTCAAAGAAACCTAGTTTAGAGTCCAAAAGCACGGGATTCTCATAGTTCCTTTGCTTAGTGGCAATAGTTACTGTCCTGCAATCTTGCTTCCAAGGTAAGCATGATTTGAGCTTCAATGTCAGGCAACTCCATTGTCTGTCCCTAGAACTGAAAAGAATAAATGAGAAAATCTAGAACAAAACTCCAAACCTATTTCTCAATAATGGCCTAAAAGGAGAAAAGATGGAAGGAAGGACTTTACCTGAACCTAGCATAGTTCATGGTTTCCATTGGTATGGTTGAATAAGACCTCAGTTTTCTAGAGGTAGGTGGAGAGACAGAGACAGAAAGAATGAGAGAGAGAGAGAGAGAAAGAGAGAGAGAGAGAGAGACAGACAGACAGACTGACAGACAGACAGATAGAGACACAAAGAGAGACAGACAGAGACACAGAGAGAGAGAGACAAAAAGACAGACAGAGAGAGAGAGGGAGGGGGGGAAGGGAGAGGGAGAGGGAGAGGAAGAGGGAGAGAGTCCAATCAAATTGGGTAGTTGAAAAGACTCAGTTTGTTCCAACCATGCAGACAACAGGAAAGGTTGTTCCAATCCACACAAAAGGACAGTGAAGAATGTCTCCTCCCCAAAGCAGGTTACCTAACATCTCCTATATGACTAGCTCCCTCTTAAATGATTTTGATATTTGAAGAAAAGTTCTATTACATTATTAAACTTGATTTATTTTAGAAATTTTACTTTGTTTCCTTTAATACCATACCAATTTATTTCTTCTGTACTACACACTGGATTTAGACTTTCTTTTCTTTCTAGTTCATTTATTTTCAGTTTCGTTTCCTATTTTTCCCCCTCTGGAAGGGAGAGGGATGAAATATTTGTTTTATCTTTCTTTGAATTTTTATTCTTCTACTTTCTTTGATTCACTTCTTATTTTGTTTTGGTAAATTTCAGTCTTATCTATACATATAAAATATATGGATATGATCATCTAATTGTTCCTTTTTGTCAAGATATGTGACATTTCCTACCACAAAGACTGTTATTATAGCATATTTCTTCCATTAATGCAGAAAGTACAGAATTCAGCTCCTTAATATAACTTTCATGAAATAATATGCAGAAAAAGCTAATTACTTCCTGACCAACTTTCTGATAATGGAACCATTTGAACTTTAGCAGCATGGTCCCCAAATGAAAGAAAAAGTATCTTTCTAGAAGCTTATTCAAAACTTTTTCAGTGAGATAGGACTTTCTAGATCCTGTGTTCTTCTATCAAAATTTTAAGTACCCAAGGTCATATAGTCACCATGGTGAAACAGCTGACAAAACTTTATTGGTGGCATGAGAAAAAAGAGACAATCTTGTTTTAAACTAAAGTGAATCTTTTCCTTAATTATAGGTATTACAAAATAACATTGCTGCTATATTTATAAATCTCTTAGAAATGAAGGATTTGAGCTTATATTTTTGCATAGGATAGAGTGAAGGATACATAAAAAAATGTGCAAATCCATCATAGCAACTGGTATCAACAGAATTGTAATAGAGATAACAGAAAATGAGCATATAAAACAATATCTCAGGGTGGGGCTTGAGAACATCACTCTACCTCCAATGAATGGGGCCCCAAATCTCCTGGGTTAAGGGGTAAAGGTTTCTTCTGTAACTGCTTCCTGCTGAAATTGGACATAAATCTCTCCATGCTCCAAGAGGTCCCATTCAACGCATCAGTCCTCAAATGGCATCTAGAACTTGGTCCACTACAGGTCCAGAGGTGACAATAACCAGAAGCAAGGTAGATATAGGGTCAGCTGTGCTTCCGTAATCTATGAACCCACTAGCACAGCATTATTCACTGTTGTTTACCGTCTTGTAATTGACAGTTTTGGGGGTCATCATTCTGGATAGAGGAATACTTCCTATAACCTAGGGCCTGGTCAATTTCCTACTCTCCCTGCAGGTGTGAAGAACTTGGATACAATGATCCAGGAGGATCTGTAGGGGTACTTCTTATTTCCATGTACAGTCTAATATCAAGCCCCTTCTCTCAACACATTTTGTTTATAGTTCACTGGTATTAATGTCATCTACTCTTCCAAAATCTACACATGTTCTCAATAGAGTAGTAAACAATTTTTTAATTGTCTATATATTATGACTTTGATTCCGGAGGTTTTTCTCTCAAAGAAATTAATCTTTTTCACAAATTCTCACCTTTTAAGACACCGATGATTCTTTCATCCTTTGGGCGAACTAACACAAAATATCTGTGACCTCCTACTGAGTAAAATCCTCAATTATCTCCCCAAACTCTGTGTGCCCTCCTTGATTCTCCTGTTATGCTTCTGCCTGAAAAGCCTCCCATGCTTTCTTCCTCTTGTAACTTTTTTGCTTCATTTCATGAGCTAAACCAATAGCAGATTTTTCTTCTACCACCTGAGATTTTCTAGCTTGATCTTCTAAAGTAAAGTTTGAATGCTGCAGGATAAAAAGCTTCTCATGTGAACCAACCAACTCCCTTTCCATCTGAGCCTTTTCCAGCAGCCTGTCTTTGCTTTTACACATAAAGCAACAACTTACTAGCAAGACCCAGTCTCTCCCACATACCCCTGTCAGTTCTCTCCCTGGTCCCACTGGTATTCCCTGGAAACATCTTTCCAAATCTCTGGGTTCTCCCCTCTTTAGCCTTTGTTCCCAGTTCTCATGGAGTCCTGTGTATTTAACCCACTCTTGCAAAGGAGGAATAAATTCAGTAAATCTTCACATCCTGGGACATCTTTTTCTCTCTCTAAACCATTCCTGCTTCCAAGTAGAGGCTTGATAGTTTGTGATTCCATCCTCATCACCATTTGTAGTGCCAACATAATATTCACAGCACCTATGTCAGCCACAAACATCCCTGCACAATTCTGAATTGCAAAACTCAACAGGCTCTACCTAGAAGACTGAACCAAAACATTTTATTCAGACACCAGAAAGCCAAATCTCAGCATTAGAAAGTCAAATCCTTCACAGACACAAAAAATCTAAACTCAACAATGTAGAGGGTGACACAATTCCCAAAGTTTCTCTCTGCTAGGCTTCATACAAACCAGTTCCCTTAAATAAATCACAGACAGGTTCCCTTAAACAAAATCACAAACAAGCTCTGCTGCTCATGCTAGTCAGCTACCTGTTTTCTCTTTTTCCCTCAGTTCTGACTGCTTTCTGACTAATTTCCATTCAGCTCTGTTCTATCTCTGCATCTTTCTGCCTCAACCATTCTGCTCCACCCCTTCCTGTTCTACCTGTTCAGGAAGTTCCTCCCACTACATGTGGTCACATGGACCTATTAATGAATAGGAGAGATCTTCCTATTTGAATTATCATTACAGCATCTCAATACTTTTACCAATAGATACACAGTTAGCTGCATTCCTGACAATGATAGATAATAGCAGCAATGAGAAAAGTTTGATTCATATGAGGTATTCATGAACAGAATATGGTTGCAGCTATCTGAGATCAGAGGATACCTGGGGCTGGTAAAAGTAATGCAATAATTACATGAAACAATTTTCAGATTTTTTAGATTTTGCTGTGAAACTGTTTTCAGATTTTGCAAGGATGAGATCATCCAGAGGATGAGTGCAAAGTATTGTTGTTATGCCAAGCCCAGGGAAAAGTTTCTTTCTGTTCAGGAAAACAGAATATCTCTTAATAACATTTTGAATAAAAGTCAAACAAAGAGACTTTTCATAGTTGATCCTGGAGGTAAAAGGGATCCACTTTACTAAACAGAGGGATGACATGGTTAAACCTGGGAAGATCAAGCTTGATAGCTAAGTGAAAGATGGACTGCAGTGAGGAAAAATAAGAGACTAGGACACAAGATCACGGGTTATTGAAATAGTTTTGGTGTGACATCATTATTAGAGAGTGTCTTAAGACCAGGATTTAAGCCTTGCTTTCTATCCAGTATGCCAATGTTTTCAAATTTAAATGCAAATGGATCCCTGAAGGCATATTTTTACTTAAAAAAACCCCAAACAAACAAACAAACAAAAACTACCAAGTAACCTTATCTATGTTGAATTGTGTTTTTTAGTCATATCTGTTAAACATGTTTCAATTACATTCTAATTTAGTTCCCCACACTAGGGAGAACTGTACTTTCCCTGATAGGCTGAGAATTTGACACCTTTACAGCAGGTCATCCATGAAAAATGCCTCATTAAGTCTATCTTAATCATAATTACAGAAGAAATAAAACTAAATATTGGGAGACTGACCCTAGACTGTTTTAATGACTCACAATTGTCTTCACAAGATGCCTGTTTTATGTGGTCTTCATTTAAAGAACTAATTTGGGGAAACAGTAACCTGAGTTTGGCTGAACATAAAGTAAGTTTAATCCATTGCATAATTTGGTTGTTTTTGTTGTTATTTTTGCTTTGCTGTCTTTCCACATTGTTTAACTAGTTTTAATCTGAAAAAGAACTATGACATTTTATTAGGAATGACACTGTATTACCAACTTCCATCAAATTCGTCTCTGAAGTATACTCATCATCTTCAGGTAGTCCCACATATAAGAAAGTTTAGGGCTTCATGCAAAGAATGAAGATATGTGTGTATGTGTGCATGTATCTTTGTGGCTGTGTCTGTGTCGGTGTGTCTCTATGTATATGTGTGTCTCTGTAGAAACTATAGGTGAACCTATAAGCACAGACAAAATTTGAAATACAGACAATATAGGTAGGAAATCAAAGATGATGCACAAAAAGTCAATGTGTATGTAATTGTGTTTGTAAATCATATCTATTATTAAAGGATAAGGAATAAAGGGTTAAAAGGGAAGAGTTAATTGGAGGGAAAAATCTTTGTATGTAGCAACTTTATAAGATAAATATCTCATTTCTGTTATATTTGTGGGTAGGTATGTTCGTATGCATCATGTATATATGAATATACACATATGTATACATATATACATACATAAGTATACATACATGCATACATATGTACGCATATATACATACATATGTATACATATGCCTACACATATATATATATATATGTGTGTATATATACTTGTAACATTCAAATTCATAAGAATTAGGACCATTTCTCAATTGATAAATAGTTAAATAATTTGAACAATTTTCATTTTGTATATTGTCCTTCTGTATTTTTTTAATTTCATAACACTTCATGTAAATTTAAGCAGTATCTTATTCCTCCTGAAACCTTCCTATTCATCCTTCCATATTACACAAATATATATCATAGCAACAATATACCACAACTTATAAACCTATCTTTCAATAACTTAATGTGTATATTATGAATTTTATGAAAATAATGCTATATATTCCATTAACATTAATTCTTACTAATGCTACAATAAATATTTTGAACTTTTCTGATTATTATTTTCCCATTATATATCTTTTTCCTATATTAATAAGATTTTCCATAACTATTTTACATAATGAAATATTCGACATGATTTTTGTGAATTTCTTAATCCTATACTAATCAATTATTCTTCCATTCTGTAATTATGGAAATATCACCTTCCCATCTTGTTTCTATAAATCAATGTTTTATTTATGTGACTTTTACTTTTTAGGCCTTCATCTATTTGTTGCAGGTTCCTTGAGATTACCAGGCAATAATTAATTTAGGTGTATAAAATTTAGTTAAAAACATTGCATGTAGAATCAAAATATTTGAAAGTAGCAGGTAATATAACATATAATTATGGCTCACCCTTTAGATTTTGTTACATTATTTAAATCCATAAATGCATTTTATTTTTAAAATATTATTTACTTTCTTAAATATTAATTAATATTAAATCCATATATTAAATCTATATACATCTAACATTGATATGATTTCACTGTCCATGGTTTTTTAAATATAGTATGTTTTCCCATTCATCTTTCTTAAGTATGTATGTACGTATATACACATATATACATGAATATGTAACTGTTTCTGTAGGTATGTGTGTATACATATGTACATATATACTTACACATTATGTGTGTCTTTTTACTTTTGTTTACCTGAAATTATGATTACTCATCTTTCCTCATTGTGTTTCAGGTAAAGTATGAGAAATGTTATTATAGCTTCTCACTTGTAATTTCTATGCATATGTGTACAGAAATAATTTCCTACATGAAAAATTTCCTGATTGGCTTTAATGGTAATTTAAATGGAATAATCTTTCCCATTCATTAATAGGCTCATGTGGCCTGACTGGGTCCCATGGAAGCCTGAGTTATATGAATCTTTGTCACATGGAGATTGTGGTGAGAGCAGTTTGCTGAAAGGGGTAGAATCTGGAGGGTGAAACAGGAAGAAGAGGACCTAGAGCAGAACTGAGAGGAAATTGCTCTGAGAGCAGTCAGAGCTAGGGAGAGTACAGGCAAGCCTGCAGTTGGCTGTGTGTACGAGAAGGGCATTTTGTTTAAGGTAAGCCTGTTTGTGATTGGTTTAATGGAGGTGGTTTATGGGAAGTCTAATAGAGGGAAGGCTTGGGCCTGCTGTTGTTCTCTGCATTGTTACTGGGTATAGATTTTTGTTACTTTGATGGATTTGGCTTTCTGGAGTCTGAATAAATGTTTTGGTTCTGTCTTCTGTATAGACAATCTGTTGTATTTTTCGATTCAGAATTGTACTGGGTTGATGCCTGTCATAGGTGCTGTGAATATTGCAATGGCACTATATTGGCCTAGTAAATTTTCTATCTTTCTTCAAATTAAAACATAATTACTTATCACTTTTATGTTTTGTATCTTCTAGTAGAAGATAAGCTGCACAAGGTTCTGAACTGTTTTTAATTTCTCTATTTGCATCTTGATTGCCTCATATAGAAACTTGAATGTATTATTAGGTAATTAATAATAGTTTATTGAAATATAAATGACAAGATTATAGCATAAGAAAACTTTTTAAAATGACACATGCATATCTACACTCAAATTAATGTTATCCTCAAAATTTGTCAGCATACAAAGTTTGGCCCTTTGTGTTCCAACAATGTTGAAAATGCCAAATGCATGAGGAATTACTCTTTAAATTTTCTTCCGAGTCAATTCAAGAGGAATACTTCCCCCCAAAAATGGAACAGAATAGGATAATAATTCCTATTCCTTTAATATGAACCACAAGTTTTCTTTTCAAAAAGTCAATCTTTTTTTCTTGCATATTTCATCATTCAACCAGATTTGAAGTTTGCCTTTGATTTATTCTAGCAAGCTAAAAGTGTAAGAAGAGGAAGCTGGATTGGTAATCCAAGACCTGGATTCAAATTCTAGGTTTTCTGCTTAAAATTTGTTGAACTTTAGGCAAACCCTGTGAAAAAATATGTATGTTTAAATCACACAACATTTTTCATTAGCTATGTCATGAGAGAAGAAAAAAAATATACTTCAGTCTATACTCTTAACTTATCACCTCTTATACTTTTATCTGGAAATGGGTAGCATGTTTTATCATGAGTTCTTTGGATTTGTCCTAAGTCATTGTTTATCTGTCTTTATCATACAAATTGTTCTGATTCTTCTCTCTTCATTTTGCATTAGTTCCTACAAGTCTTCTCAAGTATTTTTCTTCCTGAAAATGTTCAGTGCATCACTTCTTACAGCACTACTATAATCTATCATTTTCATATGTAATACTTTGTCCAGAAATTCCTCCATTAGTGGTTACCCTCTTTATTTTCAATTTTTACTACCATAAATAGAACTATTACAAACTTTTTGTATATATAGGTCCTCTTTTCATATATATGTATATATGGCTTACTTTCCTCATTCTTTTATCTCCTTAGAACATACAACTAGTGGCACTGTAATTTAGTCAAAGATTATGAAGAATTTAATCCTTTTGCAGCATATTTTCAAATTTCTTTCCAATAGTGGCTACATCAGGTTCCAATTCTGAAGTAAAGATTGTGAATGTAAAAACTTGAAGTGGGAGTTAAAAATCCTCAGCACCTAGTGATAGGATTCAGGTAAGGGAGGCTTGATTAGGGGAGGATTGTTTCCTATGAAGGCTCACACCTTGTGCTGATTGCTAATGAGGCGCTGGGTCATGAGAAGTCATGCCCTCTGGCTCTGAAAAGAGTACTGTGAGATGAGATTTTGCTTTAGAGTTTAGTTTTTGGAAGAAGGTTCCTGTGCCAGATGAGACTCTGGTTAGTCATTTAAAGAAGCCCCCTGGCTTTGAAAACCCAGATGTTGGTGCTTCTCTCTGGTACTGATGTATGTCTTGCCTATGGTGAGACAGTTGGAAGCCCTGTCTGTTAGTCCTGCTTGTATTTTCTTTGTTGGTATATGTAATTAAAGTGAGATTGTTTATCCCTCTTAAAGTTGCTTTCCTTTTAGAAAAATAAATCTAAGAACCTGTGCAGCAGGCCCATGTGGGTGTCAGGATACATGCTAATACACAAGTTTACAGAATAATGAATATAGAAAAACTGTGATTATAAATTTGGAACTATTTTCATTACTACATGTTTTAACAGCTGTAAAGATAGTAAAGAACTGAAGCAAGTACAATTTTTTCACATCAAAGTTCTTTAATTAATCTTTATTGACTTGCATTAATCCAAGCACAAAATATTTCCCTCTTGAAATATGAGGGTAATTGACCCAATTATCATGCTGCTCTCCTCTTTTTTTTTCTCCTTTATCTATTTTAAACCACCTCAGCTTCCCCTTGACCTTTAATCATGATGTACTGAAACTTTTTTTAGTAAAGATAGCCAAAGGAAGCAATTCTAATTATTTTGAACTCTACAGTAACTCGTGTCACTATTCATTACAAATAACTTCATACAGTCATCATTGGAAATAAGGTGAGTTTTGAATACTAAGGCCATCCTCAGTAATACATGAACTGAAAGTTTCATATCCAATAAGTGAAAAATGAGTTACTATAACTATTTACACTTAATATTTCAGAGAAGACACTAACAAAACTAAATTCTGAAATAGAGATATCATTGATTTGACTTAATAATCATGTTGCATTGAATAAAAATAGAAACCACTCATATTAAAATAAGAATATTTTCTTATCATTCTAAATATTTATTTCATTAACACCAGGGAGGCTTGTTACAGATAAAAGACATTCTAAATATACTAAGTATTTTTGTCATCATTTTATGCATATTACAATTGAACTTGTATTTTCAAATATGGTTTTGAGTGAAATGAAATTGAATATATTAATGACCAATGGGTGATATTAAAAAAGTCTCCTTCTAGCAAGTATGATTTCATTTTTATCAAATAACTAAAAAGAGGACTTTTAAAACCATTTTCTGAGAGTCATGTTGTTGGGATACTGGTGTACCTCTGCTTGGACCACAATACTAAAATCATATTTCTCTTTAGCCTCAAAACTCTATTCCAGGCAGTTTATTCCCAGTCCAGGAACAGCCTGCCCCAGAAAAAAAAAGCAAAACAAAAGAAACAAACCAACCAAAAAAAAAGTTGTCTCCCATCCTGCTACAGTAGCCAGCTGCACCCATAGAATTTATTAGTTTGAACCACCTGTGTACTGACTGTACTGGCTGTGTACTGGGTCCTAATGACATTTACTACTCACTGGCCAATCATATGTATCATAGACTTAGACATACGTATACACCCTTATATTTGTCTTTTCTAACAAGACATAGATGGGAACAGTCTGGTATTGCTTAGTCAGTCCTGACTGTTGGTTGACAATGAAATTTTCAGGCCTAAAAACCACACCTCCAGGTTATTTTCAAATGAACTCTGAGCAATAGATACTACAATCATTCCTTAACCACTCCATTATTCCTTCTTGGATCACCTAGTCATCACACTTGGCACATATTTTCCTATAGAATATCCTATATAAACTTTACCTGGACCCCAATAAAGTCACAAGTTCCCTAAGAACTCTTGCCTACTGAAAAGTGTAGTAAACCTTTACCATTTTCATCTCAATAATGCTTGAGTCTACAAATTCATTCCAGGCAAATCTCCCCTGTGTTCCTGTCCTTGAAGGATTTCAGACTTCCTTTCATCTCATCACCCTTCCCAGCCCTTATCAATGTGATGTGTACAATATGTACAAACTTTATCCCCAGGTGTTGGGATTTGGAAACACCTAACAATTCATATATTAGCAAGGACATTTGTTAGAATATGTAGAGCAGACTATTTTGGAGGAGGGGTATTACCAGTAGGAGGAGCAAGAGCAGCCACAGGAACTTCAGAAGCAGCAGAAGTATCTTATTTGTGAACACAGCATATTCTCTGGTAATGGTAGGTATGTGGCTGGATGAATGTTTATATGGTCTACTCATACAATTAGGTGGTATAGTGGACATAGTGGGGCATTGGGGTCAGGAAGACAAGATCAAGGTCTCAGATAATAGATGTGTGATCCATGGATAAGTAATTTAATGTTTGCCTTACTCTCATCATCTGTAAAATATAGACCAGAAAAACATCTAGTTCACAGGATTGTTGTGAACTTAAAAGGAATTAAGCACTTTGTAGAATTTATATGTACACATATATAATTTTAATTTAAGTGGGAAGATCTTTCCCATTCAGGAATAGGACCATGTGACCTGCTTAAATCACATGGAAGTCTAATTCACATGTGGTGGGAGGAGGTTTTTGAACAGGAAGGGTAGAGCAGAACCTAAAGGAACTTGGTCACCTGGCAGAACTGGGAACGACACAAGAAAGCAGGCACAGCTAGACACCTGAGTGGTTATTTGTGAAAATGCCCTAGGATGGGGAATCTTATAAATACCTTTGTCCCCAGCAGTGTTAATGTATATTGCTTTCTTGTTTACTATGATGGATTTTGCTTTGTAGCGTTGGGATATGGCTTTCTGGTGTCTTTATAAATGTTTCTCTTCTGTCTTCTATATGGAGAACATGTTATACTTTGTGACTGAGAACTACTGGCATATCCATAGCCACCCTTCATGCTGTGAATACTGCCTGAGTGATACAATATACATGCATATGTAAATATGCATAAAAATATAATATGTAAAATATGTGTATGCATATGCATGAATACAACAAAGCTTACATGTATATTTAATACTTTATTATATGATTTGTATATATGTGAATACACATGTTAAAAATGAATGTATG
>JAQQSK010011632.1:0-12194 GCA_028658325.1 Potorous gilbertii
TGATTCTTGGTTTTAGTCCTAGTTCCTTTGACTTCTGGAATATCCTATTCCACACCCTTCGATCCCTTATTGTAGAAGCTGCTAGATCTTGTGTTATCCTGATGGTATTTCCACAATACTTGAATTGTTTCTTTCTGGCTGCTTACAATATTTCTCCCATTAATTTTTTCTTAATGGAAGCAAAGATCCCATTAGCCGTTTTAAAATATATATATATATTCTGATAATTCTCCCTGAGCTTGATATCAGTCCAATAAAATACCCAGATCTTTCTTCAGATGAATTGCAATCTAGCTTTGCTTCCCCACTTTGCCCACTGAATTCAACCCAACATCCTGGGTCATCAAAATCTTTTTGGATCTTGACTTACCAATTCATTGTATTAGCTCTAAAAATCCAGTTTTGTAACATACACAAATCTCACTTGCTATGCCTGCTTCTGAAATTCTAGGTTTTCACACCACATGACTCATCTATAGCTTCACCATGGAACAAGCATCAGGCCTTCTGGTCTTCTCATATTGCTCTGCTATGACAGCCCCTTTTCTTCCATAATTAAGTTCTTCCTTGGACTTTTATTTTGGGGAGGGGCCCAGCTTAGCCAAACTTGCATTTTCCTTCTGGTTGTACTTGTAACTTTGACACCCCATCCCCTAGATTTGTAGTTCTCTTTTGTGTATTGGTTTTTCTCATTAATGATAACCTCAAGGGCAGGGACAAGTAGGCACTTAATAGTATCCTCAGCCTTAACATAGTGCCCAACACACAATAAACCCTTAACAAATGTCTGTTGTCTCGCTGATAAGGATTCCATTTATCCATTCTAGAACATCAATGAAAAGGTTATTTTAAAGAGCACAGGGCCAAGAAGAGAAGCCATGGGCTTTCAATCAATTAGGTACACTCAAACTGCAAGTTGGATAATTAGACTGAAAATCCATCGAACTAGATGTACTGCCCCTACCCTCATCTCTCCAACTTTTCTACAACATCATGAGATACTTTATCAAATGCCCTACTAAAATTAGGTAAACTACATCTACAGCATTTTTCTGAGCTAAATGTCTAGTAATCTTGTCCATAAAGAAAAAAGTAGACTAGTCTGAAATGATTTGGATGAAACTGAGAAATGAGAAATCACATACATGCTGTAAAAATTGTTTTCCAATTTTCTGCTTTCCTTCCAATTTTGGTTGCACTGGTTTTGTTTGTGTAAGCCCCTTTTAACATAATCAAAATTGCCCATTTTACATCTAGTGATACTCTTATCTCGTTTGGTCATGAATTCTTTCTTTCTCTCTTAATTTGCTTTTTTGTTTAAATTATGTACCCATTTTGATATTAACTTGGTATATGGTATAAAATGTTGGTCAATACTCAAGTCTTTGCCATACTGTTTTCTAGTTTTCTCAACAATTTTTGTCAAATAGTGAGTTCTTGTCCCAAAAGCTGGAGTCTGGATTTATCAAATAGTAGATTATAATGGTCATTTACTACTGACTCCTGCGTACCTAATCTATTCCACTGATCTACCACTCTTACGTCTCAGCCAGGTTGTTTTACTGATTACTGCTTTTATAACACAATTTGAGATCTGGTACGGCTAGACCACTTTCCTTCACACATTTGTTTTCACTAATTTGCTTGGTATTCCTGAATCAGAGGGAACATGTTGGAACATGAGAAATCAGGACAGGAATCTGTGGGATCCTCTCAGAGATGGTGACCTTTTTTATTCTTACAGATGAATTTTATGATTTTTTTTCCAGCTCTGTAAGAATTTTTTGGTATGGTACTGAATAAGAAGTTCAGTTTAGGTAGAATCATCATATTGGCTTGGCCTATCCATGAGCAAGCAGTATTTTTCCAATTGCTTTAGATCTGATTTTATTTGTGTGAAAAGTATTTTATGATTGTGTTCATATGGTTCCTGGTTTTGTCTTGGCAGGTAGATCCTCAAGTATTTTATACTGTCTATAGTTATTTTAAATTTCTCTTATCTCTTGCTGTTGGGCTTTATTGGTAACATATAGAAATGCTGATGACTTTATGTGCGCATGTTTTATACCCTGCAACTTTGTTAAATAATTTCAATTAGTTTTTTAGTTGATTATCTAGGATTCTCTTAAGTATATCATCATAACATCTGTAAAAAAGTGATTGTTTTGTTTCCTCACTGCCTATTCTAATTCCTTCAATTTCTTTTTCTTCTCTAACTGCTACAGCTAACATTTCCAGATAATACCGAATAAGTGGTGATGATGGACACCTGATCTTACTGGGAAGGTTTTAAGCTTATCCTCGTTACAGATAATGCTTGTTGATAGTTTTAGATATACTACTTTTCATCTTTAAAAAAGCTCCATTTATTCTTATACTTTCATATGATTTCTGTTGGTTTTGTTATTGATATGGTCAATTAATGCTCTTAGGTTTTCTAATACTGAACTAGTCCTGAATTCCTGGTGTAAGTCCCACCTGATCATAGTATATAATCCTTGATATACTGTTGTAATCTCCTAATATTTAATTTTTTTGTGTCAATATTCACTAGGAAAATTGGTCTACGTTTTTTTTGTTGTTCTGGTTCTTCTTGGTTTAAGTATCAGCATCATATTTGTGTCATAAAAGGAATTTGGCAAGACTCTGTCCTTGCCAATTTTTCCAAATAGTTTATATAGTACTGGAATTGTTCTTTAAATGTTTGATAGACTTTGCTTGTGAATCCATCTGATCCCAGGGACTTTTTCTTAGGGAGTTTGCTAATGGCTTTTTCAAGTTCCTTTCTTAAGATTGGTTTATTGAAATATTCTGTTTCCTCTTTTGTTAATCTGGGCAATTTATATTTTTGTAAATATTCATCAATTTCATTTAGATTATCATTTCCTGGCCTATCATTGGGCAAAATAGCTCCTACTTATTGCTTTAGTTGCCTGTCACTGGTGGTGAGTTCACCCTTTTAATTTTTGATACTGGTAATTTGGTTTTCTCTAATCAGATTAAGCAATAGTTTTTCTATTTTATTGTGGTTTTTTTTTTTAAAAACCTGATTTTATTATTTATTCAATGGTTTTCTTATTTTCAGTTTTATTACTCTTTCCTTTGACTTTCTGGATTTCTACTTTGTTATTTAATTAGGGATTTTTAATTTGGTCTTTTTCTAAGCTTTTTTAGTTGCATGCCTAATTCACTGACCTGTTCTTTCTCTATTCACTGATGTAAGCATTTAGAGTTAGAAGTTTTCCCCTAAGTACTGCTTTGGCTGCATCCCATAAATTCTGGTACATTGTCTCATTGTTGTCACTCTCTTTAACGAAATTGTTTCTATGATTTGTTCTTTGACCCACTCAATCTTTAGGATTACATTATTTCATTTCCAATTAATTTTCAATCTATCTTTCCAAGCCCCCTTAATAAATGTAATTTTTATTGTGTCATAATCTGAAAAGGATGCACTTAATATTTTAACTGTTTTGCACTTGATTGTGAGGTGTTTATGCTAATATGTGGTCAATTTTTGTATAGGTGCCATGTAACTGCTGAGAAAAAGGTATATTCCTTCCTATCTCCATTCAATTTTCTATAGAGGTCTATTATATCTAATTATTCTAAAATTGTTTACCTAAACTTTTTTCTTATTTATTTTGTGGTTAGATTTATCTGGTTTTGAGAGGGGAAAGTTCAGGTCCCCCACTAGTATAGTTTGTCTATTTCTTCCCCATCCAACTTCTGTAAAAGTTTGGATGCTATACCATTTGAAACATATATTTTTAGAAATGATGTTACTTCATTGTCTATGATACCTTTCAGCAACATGTAGTTTTCTCCCTTATTTCTCTTAATTAGATCTATTTTTTGCTTTTTCTTTGTTTGAGATTATGCTTGCTACCCTGCTACCCGTTTTTTTTTTTTCAGCTAAAGCATAGCATATTTTGCTCCAATCTTTTACCTTTACTCTGTGTGTCTCTCTGCTCTCAAACGTACTGTACGATTCTGGTTTTTAATCCACTCTGCTGTTTGCTTCCATTTCATGTGTAGATCATCCCATTCACATTATGGGTGACTATTATGTATTTCCCTCCATCCTATTCTCCTCAATTATACTTTTCTCTTGGTTCTCTCCTTTCATCCTGTCCCTCCTTATTAGTGTTTTGCTTCTCACCACCACCACCTCCCTCAATCTGTTCTCCCTTCTATCAACACCCCCCTTTCTTGTCCTCCGCCCCTATAAATCTATAGATCAATTTCCATACCCAACTGAGTATATGTCATTCCCCCTTTCAAGCCAAATCCCATGACAGCAATGTTCACGCAATGCTCATCCTGCCCCCCTTTTCCTCCACTGTAATAGGTCATTTGTGTTCATGTGAAATAATTTACCTCATTCTACTTCTCCCTTCCCTCTTTCTCCTAATGCAACCCTCTTTTTCACCCCTAAATTTTTTAAAAACCATCCCAATAAAGTCAACTTATACCCATACCTTCTCTCTATGTATACTCCTTTTAACTGTCCTTATAGTGACACAGTTCTCAAGAGTTGCAAGTGTCACCTTGCCATGTAGGGATGTAAGCAGTTTAACCTTATTTAATAACATGTTTTTTCTTTCCTGTTTACCTTTTCATGCTTCTCTTGAGTCTTATATCTGAAAATTGAATTTTCTCTTTAGCTATTTTTTTCAGGATTGTCTGAAAGTCCTCTATTTTATTGAATGTCTTTTTTTCCCCCTCTTTAAGGAGTTAACAATCACTTTAATCAAGCACATGTATCATTTCTTTAACCAAGCACATATATCTTTCACCTATTTGGGGGGGAAGCACCCTGAACTTCAAAGAAAATACAGAAAAATGAAAGATCAACAGACATGGCTTCCTGTGCCTGAATTCAACAATTAGACCCCAACTGGCCAGAGTTACCAGAGAGGGAAGCACTGTCAACTTAGTTTTCAAAGAGGGGGGCGTTCCTTAAAGAGGCCTCCCATAGTCTTCCTTTGGCACTCAAACCTTCTTACAAAAACTAAGCCCCAAAGTACAGCCTCATCCTCAGAGTATTTATACATTTTTTAGAGCCAGAGAGTATAACCCTCTGACCCAGTGCCTCAATAGAAAAAACAAAAGGTATTTGGGGCCCTCCTACAAAACAACTCCCCTAATCAAATTTCCCATAGTGGGCAGGTCTGTTAATGGCTGGGAAAGATCTTCTTTAATCACATTATTCAATCAGAGGCACTTTTAGTAAAACAAAAATTTTGGCAGAATTCTTGCTGAAGTCCTCCTTAATAGGCTGATCCTTCACTTGGGAGATGGTCATCTACCTGAGAGCCAGTGTTGCTTTGGAAAGGGCTGAGGAGCAGTTGATATGAGGTTTGTCGCCTGACAACTCCAGTAGAAATGCCAGAGGTCTGTATACAACGTTTGTAGATCTGACCAAGGCCTTTGACGCTGTAAGTCATGAAGGCTTATGGAAAATTATGTCAAACTTTGGTTGCCCAGAGAAGTTCATCAATATTGTACATCAATTTCATGACGGTATGTTTGCCTGGTTTCTGGATAGTGGACAATGCTCTCTTACCTTCCCAGTCATCAAGGGAGTGAAACAGGGCTGCGTTTAGCACGATGTTTTCAACCATGTTATCAAATGCTTTCAATGCTTGAGATGAACTGCCAAACATTCAAACTATGCTTCAGAGTGCAACTCCAATGGACTGACCACGTCATGGTTCAAATGCAAAATGTATGCTTGCCAAAAAAGACTATTTTATGGAGAACTCACAAGGGTCAGGCAATCAACATGGTGGTAAGAAGAAGCAATACAGGGACACTTTCAAAGTCTCTCTCATGAACTCTGGTTTTGACTGTGCAACATGGGAGACACTGGCACAGCAATGCTCAGCATGGCATGCCCACATCAGGTGCTATGCTCTTTGAGTAAAGCAGAATTGAGATAGCACAAAGTAAACTTAGTATGCACAAATTTGTCCACATGGACTATATCTGTGCCCAATCTGTGGTAGAGCATTCCGAGCTCGTATTGGTCTGATCAGTCACAGTTGGACACACTGAAATTTCACTTTATCATGGTGATGCCATTTTGGTCCTCTTCAAAGACGAAGGACAACAACCAATCAGAAGCACTTTTAGTAAAACAAAAACAGCAAAAGATCCTAATTTGACTGCCATCACACTCCCCTTTTCCAGGATCCTTGATCTTACAATCTAAATGGCCCTGGATCCTGAAACAAATAGAGGCATTATATTTTGTGATCTCAAATTCACGTGATTTAAGCAGGTAACATAGGCAACTTGTATCTGAATAGGCACTAACATTTCATTAGTAAATACAACATAGTTCCCACAAAATAAACACATCAAGAACTTTACATTTGCAGAATACATAACAGCAACTCATTACCAGGGTGGCCACATGGCTTAAATAAACACAAAAGTATATGTACAAAATAACATCATTCTTTGAGAGAGCAACCAGTTTTCTTCCTTCCTCAATCCCAAACAGAAATGTTCAAGCAAAGTCCTCTTAGGGATGTGTCCCCCCGACCCTGCCATTTTAAGCACTCTCAGGTGTAGTATATAATAAGCCAAGTCAGTCTTAACATGTTTCAGTCACACCTTCCAAATCTTGAGGGATAGGTGGGCAACAAAGACATCAGGGTGGAGTCCTTAGGGGTACAGGGCACTTCTATCCACCATAGGCAACTCCCAGACCCCCGGGTGCCAAATTGTCCCAGGAGAACGCTGTAAAAAAATCACACTCAGTGCCTTGCTGTGCAGTTCCAATCTTGTTCCAGGATTGTACTCTGAGCTCCTGGGGTCCTCCTCCTCCAGCAGGAGTCAACCTCTCCCAGCTCTTGCTTGAATCTGAGCACAGGCAGCTCTCCATTCCTGTTCCTCTCACCTCTCCAACGTTGGCACACTGGTTCTCTACTTCTGCTGGGTCAGTACGAAGGCAGTTTTCTGCTGGGATTCCAGTGCTCCATTCCAAGTTCTTGCTGTTCTGGTCTAATTTCTGAATACAAAACACTTTCAAGACCTTCACTCCTCCAGCACAGTCCATTGGCAGGCTAATTCACTGTAGCCCTGGCTTTGGCCATCCCCACCTCCCAGGGTTCCACAGAATCATAGCTACCACAACTGGGAAACTACAGACAATTTTCCCAGTCCCACAAAACCCCAAAGTTTCCTTTTAATTTATGCAGATCCTTCCAACTACGTGATAATGTATCAGTAAGCACCCAATATACACAAGGGGGCCTGCTATCACAGGTTCTTAGATGTGCACTCATAAAAGGAAAGGTAACTTTTAAGGGGTTAATCACTTTAATCAAGCACATGTCTCATTCCTTTAACTAAGCACATATATCATTCACCTAGTTCAGGGAGGTCAGCATCCTGAACTTCAAGGAAAATACAGAGAAATCAAAGATCAGCAGACATTGCCTCCTCTGCCTGAATTCAAAAGACAGTTGGACCCCAACTATCTGATCACAGTTATCAGAGAGGGAAGCACTGACCTCTAGGTTTTAAAACTGGGGGGCTCCTTAAAGTGGCCTCCCAGAGTCCTCATCTGGCACTCAAACCTTGTTACAAAAACTAAGCCTCTGTCCTTTTGCTTTTTTAAACATTGAAGGATTATGCTCACTTTTGCTGGATAGGTGATTCTTGGTTGTAATCTGAGCTCTTCTGCCTTCTGGAATATCATTCCAAGTCCTCTAATTCTTTAATGCAGAAGCTACTAAATCCTGTGTGAGCCTGACTGTGCAGTTCCTTGACATTTAAACTGTTTCTTTCTGGCTGCTTGCAGTATTTTCTCCTTGACCTGAGAGTGCTGTAATTTGGCTAAATTAATGCCTGGGAGTTTTTATTTTCAGATCTCTTTCGGGAGATGATCAGTGGATTTTTTGGTTACTATTTTACCCTCTGGTTCTAGAATACCAGGGCAGCTTTCTGTGACAATTTCTTGAAACATGCTGTCCAAGCTCTTTTTATGATCATGGCTTTCAGGTAGTCCATAATTCTTAAAGAATCTCTCCTAAGATGTGGGAGAACTGGAACAGTAATTCATGGTTGGTGGAGCTGTGAGCTGATCCAACCATTCTGGAGAGCAATTTGGAACTATGCCCAAAGGGCTACAAAAATGTGCATACCCTTTGACCCAGCAATATCGCTTCTAGGACTGTATCTCTAAGAGATCATAAAAATGGGAGAGTCCCACATGTACAAAAATATTTATAGCAGCTCTCTTTGTGGTCCAAAAACTGGAAATCAAGGGGATGCCCCTCAATTAGGGAATGGCTGAATAAATTGTGTTATATGAATGCAATGGAATATGATTTGCTATAAGAAATGATGAACAGGAAGACTTCAGAGAAGTCTGGAAAGACTTATATGAACTGATGCTGAGTAAAAGAAGCAGAACTAGAAGAACTTTGTGCACAGCAATGACCACAGTGTGTAAGGAATTTTTCTGGTAGACTAAGTATTTCTCTTCAATGCAAGGACTTAAAAAATTCCCAATGGACTCTTGAGGCAAAATACCCTCCATATCCAGAGAAAGATCACAGAAAGAAGCAGACCATTGTGTTTTATATTATGTTTTATGATTTCTACCATTCATTTTAATTCTTCTATGCAACATGACTAAGGTGAAAATGTATTCAATAGGAATGTATGTGTAGAACCTAGATAAAATTGTATGCCATCTTGGGGAGGGAGGGGGAGGGAGAGAGGAAGAAGGAGAGGGAGGGGGAAAAATCTAAGATATATGGAAGAGATTGTAGGACACCGAAAACAAAATAATTTAATAATAATAAAAAAAGAATCTCTCCTAGATCTACTTTCCAGTTGTTTTTCCAATGACTTATTTCACATTTTCCTCTATTTTTTCTTTTTTTTGATTTTGTTTGATTCCTGATGTGTCATGGAATCATTAGCTTCCATTTGCCCAATTCTCATGTCACCATTTTTTTCAGATAGCTTTTGTATTTCCTTTTCCACATGGCCATTTTTACTTTTTGAGGAGTTAAGTTTTTTCCACTGCATTTTTGTACCTCTTTTTTCCTTTTTTTGTGTGATTCCTTTATCAAGCTGTTGACTTTTTTCATTACTTTCTGGCATAACTCTCATTTCCTTCTCCAATTTTTCTTCGACCTCTTTTAATTGATTTTTAAAATCCTTTCTGAGAAGCCCCCTTAGAATAGCTGTCTTCACTTTCTTTTCTATCACTCTCTTCTTAATTCTCCAGTTTGGCTTCTGACCCTCAACTGAAAATGTTCTCTCCAAAGCTGCCAATGATCTCTTAACTGTCAGATCTAATGGTTTTCTTTCAGTCCTTATCCTTCTTAACCTCTCTGCATCTTCGGATCAGCTTCTTCTTCTTGAACTCCCTTCTCTCTAGGTTGTCCTGACTTCCTTCTGGTTCTTCTCCTATCTATCTGACCACTCCTTCTCAGTCTCCTTTACTGGACCTTCTTTCCGGTCCTGCCCATTAACTCTAGGTGTCCCCTAGGCCTCTATCTTGAGTTCTCTTCTCTCGATTATTTTGTTTGGTGATCTCAACAACTCTAAGAGATTCAATTATCACCCCTATGTAGAAGATTCTCAAATGTACTTCTCCAGCCCTAACCCCTCTCCTGACTCTCAACCCCAAGTGCCTACTGGAAATCTCTAATTGGATGTACTGTACATGTACATTTTAAACTCAACATGTTCAGAACTCTCACTAACTTTCCCTCCAGAATTTTTCCTAACTTCCTTAATAATGTCCAGAGTTTCCTTATCATCCCAATCATTCAAGCTGGCAACCTAGGTGTAATCCTTGACTCCTTGCTCTCTCTCACACCCCTGTATATCCAAACTGTTATCTAATCCTGTTAATTTTACTTAATATCTCTCACATACACTTCTCTCGTCTGAAGCTGTCATGTCTCTAATGTAGACCCTCATCACCTCATACCTGTATTATTGCAATACCCTGCTGGTTGGTCTCCTTGCCCTAAATCATCATCTAGTCAGCTGTCAAACTGGTCTTCCCAAAGTTCAGGTCTAAGCATGTCACAACCCCCACTCCAAATTCAATCAAGTCCAATGACTCCCCATCACCTTTAAGATCAACTATAAAATCCTCTGCTTGGTGCTAAAAGCCCTTCCTGTCCTGGCCCCTCCTGCCTTCCCAGTATTATTACACCATGCAAACTCCCATGTACTCTGCAATCCAGTGACACTGGCCTCCCTGCTGTCCCTCAAACAAGACACATTTCCTCCAAGGCCATGAGGATTTTCATAGGCCTTCCTCCTTACCTGGATTTCACTCCTTAATTTTGTCTCCTGGCTTCTCTGGGATTCCTCAAGTCCTAGCTAGAACACTATCTTCTACAAGAAGCTTTTCCCTAATCTCCCTTAATGCTAGTAGCTTTTTTCTATTGATTGTCCCCAATTTACCCCTGCATCTTGTATGTACACACTTGTTTGTATAATGTCTCTCCATTAAACTGTAAGCTCCCTGAGAGCAGGGACTGTCTTTTTGCATACCTGGTGGTTAGCATATTGCCTAGCCTACAGTAGGTGCCCAAGAAACACTTGATAAGCAACTGTGTGACTGAGCCTTACTGATCTATGGGGAGGTGACATGTGAGATGGAAAGAACAATGGACCTGGAGTCCAGACCAGGGTTAGATTCTCAGCTTTACTCCCAGCAAACTGGGTGAAACTGCTAGTATTGGGTGGAAATTAAAGGTATAATGCAGGCTTGATATTAGAAAGAATTTTCTAAAAATCAGAGTTATTCATATACAGGATGAGTTGCTTCAGGAGACAGAAAATTCCCTTGTGTTGTATGTATTTATATCACCAATCTAGGCTGTAAGCTTCTTACAGGCTGGGATCGGGGTTCATACTTTTGTGTACTCCAATAGAGCCTAGCACAATGCTGAATTCAAAAATCCTTTTTTGTTGGTCAATGTACTTTTAAACCCCTAGGTCCATTTTTTTATTCCTTCACAGACCCTGATTCACTTTAAAAAGTAAACATTTTGGGGCAGAGCCAAGATGGCAGACTATAAAGACACACTTACGCAGGGTTCTTTCCACAGCCCATAAAATACCTGTAGAGAGGGACTCTCAACAAATTTTGGAGCAGCAGAAGTGGAGAACAAGAGTGAAGATTTCCAGCCCACAGTGACCTGAAAGGCCCATGGAAATGTCGATTGCCTGGGACACGGAGCCAAGCATGGAGCCCAGCCCAGCCTTGACCAAGCAGCACGAGGAGACGAGACTCAGAGAGGAGGACACCTCTGGGGTGGAATCTCCACTCACAGTAGCGGGTCCTCAGATCCCTCTACCCAGAGGTGCCAAAGGTCAGTGATGGAGTTTTATCAGGAGACCAGGAAGGGAGAAGGGCCTTCCCGTAGTTCTGGCAGCCGGCAGCAGCCACAGAGCCAGCACAGCAGCCTGTAGGGAAGTTCCATTGTTAGGGTATAAAAACCCCTGGGGGCATTGAAGAGCTGAGTCTTCCCTCAGCTCTTACCTGGGTGGAGGCCCTGGCTGGGCTGGTCTTTGTCTCAAACTGTGGTGGCCCTGCCCATCCAGCTTATCTGAAAATCAGCCCCGCACTCCCCCTTTGCTGGCTTGGTGGAACTGGAGGCCAAGTGGCTGTGGAGAGGTATCTGCTAAGATCCTGGGCACAAAAATCCCTCTCTGCATCCAGACCAGTACACACTTGATTGTACCATTTTGGAGGAACTGAGATCTCACAGATTCCCAGAGTATACCCTACTCTTGACAAAGGACCCAAAAGTCAAGTAACTGGTTGGGAAAATGCCCAAAAATGGGGAAAAAAAAATAAGACGATAGAAGGTTACTTTCTTGGTGAACAGGTATCTCCTCCCAGCCTTTCAGAAGAGGAAGGACACTTACCATCAGGGAAAGACATAGAAGTTAAGGCTTCTGTATCCCAAACATCCAAAATAAATATTCAATGGGCTCAGGCCATGGAAGAGCTCAAAAAGGATTTTGAAAATCAAGTGAGAAAGGTGGAGGAAAAAATGGGAAGAGAAATGAGAGATGCAAGAAAAGCATGAAAAACGGGTCAACACCTTGCTAAAGGAGACCCAAAAAAATGCTGAAGAAAATAACACCTTGAAAAATAGGCTAAATCAATTGGCAAAAGAGGTTCAAAAAGCCAA
>JAQQSK010011633.1:0-12194 GCA_028658325.1 Potorous gilbertii
CAAATACAGAGATTTGTAAAAGCACCTCTTCTCTTTATTGCAGAAGTGTGTGGTGGAGGGTTATGGGTGTGGATATGTCAGATCTTTTCAATGCCTTGGTTAATCTTCCTGAATATATTTTTTCTTTTAAAAGATTATTACAGGATACCTCTCTGGAATGCAGAGGAAAAGGGAGGTATTGAGAAATGCAAGTAATGTAAAAAGAAAAGATAACTATAAAATTAATTTTACAAAAGAAAATTATTTCCTAGCACAAAGGTTCCTCAAGGTAAAACTATTTTACAATTACTTTATGAGATTTTATCTGAAAAAGTACTAGCAATAATTTAAGGAGAAATTTTATTGGCTTTTTTTTGTTTTTCCTACCATCAAAAAATGGATGAGAGTTAAGTGACTGGAAATGGTGAATGAATAAGAATTGCCTTTGGCCACCTATCTCTACTAACATTTTATCCCTAAACTTGACAATTATAACTCATATTTACATAATAGTTTTTGCAGAATAAAATTTAACCCTTAAGACAATCTTATAATATTGACAGTATGAGTACCATTGCTACAATGAAAGAAACAGAGGCTTGCCTAAATTCACAGCTAATTCGATGGCATCCAAAATTTTCTGATGACCAGCCCTTTTCTCCTTTTACTAAGTCATACCCCTTGATTTATTGTAATATCATCTAAGATCTTTCTTGCTTTCCCTTCTGCTTTCTTCATTTTTCCTTGTTTCTTTCCTTTAAATTCAGTCTCAGGACCTAATTTTAAGGTTCTTGGCATAAAACTCAGTTCAAGGGAGATTTTTCTACAGAAACCTGTTATCTATCTTTGTTTAGTAAATACCTTGTTGACTCTAAAAATGGAATGAGAAAGAGACTGCATGCACTGCATGATGGGATGTATGAAAGGGCCACAGGGTAACTCTTGGAGTTATTCCAAGGAATAACTAGTCACAAAAATACTGTTTTGGTAATCTCAGACCACCAGCAATATAATTGAGAGGGATTGCAAAAACTGTCATAATTCCAGGTCCAGCAGTTATGAACAATTTATCTAAAACTTCATTTGAGCCTGCTATTCATTCTTCACTTCCCATTGTAAATTGCTATATGACTTTTGCTGGCAATATTATACAGCTATGGAATTGTTATTCAAAGGTGGCTGAACTGCTTTTTGAATTTAGGAAGCTTGTAAGGTACTCTAAGCCTCTTCTAGCATATAAAGCAAAAAACAAATTCAAATTATTATTTTTATTTTAATAACTACTTAGAGTATTAAGTAGAAACAATCCTGTTTGTAAATATATAATACTCCCTAAGTAAAAGAAGACACAAAGCACAATTCCAATTCCCTTTAAAAATGATTTTATTTCTTAAAATCCTTTCTCAACGTAACTAATATAAAAAGGATTGTTTTTGCATATCAATACTAAATATTTTCTTAATGTTAATACAAGAACTCATGTTCTTTTCAAGCTAATGTAGTTGGAAGAGTTCTCTAGATGTCTTTTCAAACAATGAAGATAGAAATGGTCCTTATATACTTTCCAATATGCATGATACATAAGTAATTAAAGAGCTGGTTTGTACATCCAAAGGAATACATCAATATTGTCTACATCAGTTTACTGCAGTAGTAAAAAATAAACTGCGTGCATATTTTAACAATGCAGAATTCTTGTATTCAAATGACTACACCTAGATCATTGGGCCTTATAGGTGGAATAGCCCAACAGAAAAACCTGCTTCTTTGGAGTCAGAAGATCTGTGTTTGAATCTCAGGTTTAATAAGAATAAAACTATTTTCATGACATTGAACATGTCACTAAATTTATCTAAGACACAGTCTCCTTATCTTTGATATAGCCATGATAGTACTTATACTATCTAATTTACAGTAAGAACTTTGTAAACTCTATAGGACTATGTAAATATTAATTGATATTTGTCTCTTTAGCTTCCACAGAACTGAGTAGGGAGAAGAATGCAGCCTGGAATGCATTTGGAAAATTGCACAGCACTTTCAGTGAATGTAACCAAGCTTTTCCCTGAAATAGAAACCAATCATTTCAACACAAAAAATCTTATGGTGCTGCTATACAACTTGGATTATGAAAAACTGCAATTTCTGAAGACTCATAAGTTTTGGTTATCTGAAAGGTAATAGAGAGAGGGGAGATGGATGGAAACAGATTATATGATGCAATCATAGAGTGTTAATAATGATGATAAAAATAAATGTATGTATTTATGTAGCAATTTCTGTTTTGTAAATTGCCTTCCACATCTTATCACACTTGATCTTCTGAATAACTCTATGAAGCAGGGACCATTATTACACCCATTTTACAAATGAGGAAACTGAAATGTGTAGAGGCTGACTTCCCCAGAGTCAAACAACTTAGTGTAATAGGGTAAGATTTCATCTCAGGTCTTCCTGACTCCAGGTGCAGTATTCTACTCAGTGACCCACTTAGCAGCATACCATAGTAGGAAATAGACTATGCGAGAATCAGAATAACAGATAAAAGCCTTCTTTGCCTTCCAATGTGGTGAGAGCGAGGGATAACTGTTGAAGAGCCTGCATACTTCACTGGTATTTATACAATGTAAGAAATCTAAAGGAAGAAACCCAACATGTTGGGTGCATCTCCTTTGTGAGTGGTAATGACTTTACAAATCCTTTGAATAGGTATTGAACAATCCACCCCAATATCTGTTATTTCACTTTCCCTTATCTCTAAATAAACATGTGTAAATATATAAACATTTGAATCAATAAAAATCTAACCTCCCTGGGCCTCTGTGTTGTCAAGAAATAAAATGAAGAAAGTAACACTATAAGTTCTCCTCTATTTGTAAAGTTCTGTGACTTCTACAGATATTTAACATTTCATTCTAATTTGCATTCCTCCCTGTCTTTCTTTCGCATATTCAATCATTTGCCAAGGTCTGTGGATTCTGCCTTCACAACAATTCTTATAGAATCCCCCTTTCTTCTGACCCTGCAGTCACCCTTTTATGGATTCTTATCACCTAATGCCTTGACAATTTCAATAGCCTTATGATTGGTTAAACTACCTCAAGTCTCTCCCCACTCTAGTCTATCCTATACTCAGATATCCAAGTGTCCTTCTTAAGGAGGTCTGATTTTGCCACCTCTGTCTCCAATTTCATAAAATCCAGTGCCCCCCTGTTATCTGCCTCTAGAGTCAAATATGATATCCTCAGGTTTTTAAAGCCATTCATACCCTGATAGCCTTTCAATTTCCTGTTTTCTTCTCTGTTAACACTAACTCACATATTTTGAGATTCAATGGCTCTCACCTCTTTGCTGTTTCTTTTAAAAGAAATTCTATTCCTAAATTCTATATTTTCACACACTTTCTCTACTACTTCAAATTCTCTCCCTCTTTTTCTCTGCTTCCTGGTCTTCCTGGCTTCCTTCAAATTCCAGCTAAAACTTCATCTTCTGAAAAAAAACAAGCCTTTCCCATACTCAAATGTTAGTACCTGTTCTCTGAGTAAATTTATTGGATAGACATGAGACATATCCCATACATATATCTTAATTATCTGTCTCATATCTCCTTTGTGTATGATTGCTTATAAGAGAGCGTATTTTAATATGAGCTCCCTAAAAACAAAATATTTTTCTGCCTCTCTTTGTATCCCTAGTGCTTGGCACATTTGATGCTTAGTAAATACTTTTCAATGACTTTGCCTGACTTGGTACATTTTGTTTAGTTTTTGTTTTTAATTTTGCATATCTGTTACTCTAATTTTAGCCTTAATTTACATACTGTTGCTTTCTACTGTGGAGATATGCTGTTTTTCCTTATAGCTTCCACTTTATTTTATTTTAAGAGTGACCTGAAAGAGAAATGAGATCCAGAAGCATACATGTGTGCAACCTTGGAATGCTTTGGATAAAGGGCCCCCCCCATTTTTCTTTTCAATTTCTTATTTTATCACTTTCAGTATTTTGCCTCACTCATCTCTTGGTGTAATGGTAATTTAAATGGAAAGATCTTTCTAATTCATTAATAGTCCCATGTGACCTGCCTGGGTCTCATGGAAGTCTGGGTCACATGGAGCATAGGTTGGGAGGAGTTTGGTGAATGGGTGGAACAGGAAGAGTGGAGGATGGAAAGAGGAGCAGAGCTGAGAGGAAATTGATCAGGGCAGTCAGAACTGAGGGAGCAAGAGAAAAGCAGGCAGCTGGCTAGGGTGAACAAGAGAACTTGTTTGTGATTTGTTTAAGGGAACTGTTTTGTGGGAAGCCTAACAGAGGGAACACTGGGGTTGGTATTGCTCTCTGCATTGTTATTGTGTAGAGATTTCTTTGTTACTATGATGAATTTGACTTTCTGGTGTTAGGATTTGGCTTTCTGGTATCTGAATAAATGTTTTGGTTCTGTCTTCCATGTGGAGTGTCTGTTGTATTTAGTGATTCAAAATTATGCTACCAGGATATTCATGGTTGCTGTAGGTCCTGTGAATATCATATTGCCACTACACTTGGTAGTAATACCTATGACTACACTACAGAGAGCCCAAGTGAATGCAATTAGAAAAAAATAAAATGCAGATACTTTATAACTTTATTAACATAAATAAAACATTGTGCATATATATGAGAATTTTCTTTTCCACTCTTTTACTGTTAATTCTTTTATGATTGGCCTTCAGAGGTGATTTATTTTTTACTTTTTTTAAAAGTGTTTATAGCCCAGTCAAACGCCTGTAAAAACATCTCTAAACAAATTCTAGAGCTTCAGAATGCATGGAATGACAGAATGAAGCAAAGATCCAGTCCAAGACAACCTGGAAGGTCACCAGAAAGTGTTTATTTTACCACACTGAGAGCAGAGCCCAGTTCAGCATAAGTTGTACTAGCACAGGAAAGATCTGAGCAGCACTTAGGGAGACCAAATCTCTAGCACCTGTGGCAGTTTCCAGACTTCAGTACCCGAAAAAGCTGAAGATAAATTGGCAGATCTGTGGAAAAAGTCTGTGGGACCAGTGTGGGAGAGCAGAGTGGTGTGGTCCCAGCACCAGGGCAGCTGAGGGAGGAGGGGGCAGAGGTACCAGTGGCAGCCACAGAAGTAGCAGGGGAAGATGGGTGCATTGTTCCTGGAACTCTTGGTCCAAATATTGTGGGGGGATCAAGCAGCTGATACTACACCCCCACCTCCACTGGAAGCAGACAACTACATTGACAAAGAGCTCAGAAGTGAAGTAAATGGATGAGGAAATGAGGAAAAACCAGAAATAGAATCTTATTATGGTGACAAGGAAGAAAACAAACCTGCAAACAGAAGAAAACAAAGTCAAAGTTCCTCCATCCAAAGCCTCCAAGAAAAGCATGAATTAGTCTGAGGCCATGGAAGAGCTCAAAAAGGATTTTGAAAACCAAGTAAGAGAAGTAGAGCAAAAATTTGGAAGACAAATGACAGTGATACAAGAAAATCATGAGAAAAACCAGTCCACTGCTTGCTAAAGGGGACCAAAAATAATGCTGATGAAAATAACACTTGGGAAAATAGACTAACCCAAATGGCAAAAGGATCCAAAGAACCAATGAGGAGAAGAATGCCCTAAAAATCAGAGTTGGCCAAATGGAAAAGCAAGTTCAAAAGCTCAATGAAGAAAATAATTCCTTAAACACTAGCATGGAGCAGATGGAAGCTAATGACTATGAAAAACCAATGAATTATAAAACAAAACCAAAGAAATGAAAAAAAAAATAGAAGACAATGTGAAATATCTCACTGGAAAAACAACTGACTGGCAAAATAGATCCAGGAGAGAAATTTGAAAAATTATCAGACAGCTTGAAAAACATGATAAAAAAAAAGAACCTAGACATCATCTTTCATGAAAATTATAAAGGAAAACTGCCCTGATGTTCCAGAACCAGAGGGTAAAATAAATATTGAAAGAATCCACAGGTCCAAAACGAGGTCCAAAAAGAAAAGTTCCTGTCAATGTTGTAGTCAAATTTCAGAGTTGCCAAGTCAAGGAGAAAATATTGCAAGCACCCAGAAAGGAACAAATAGAGTATTGTGGAAATACAGTCAGGATAATACAAGACCTACCAGCTTTTCAATCCCTTATGGGATTGAAGGAATTGGAATATGATATTCCAGAAGTCAAAGGAGATAGGTTTAAAACCAAGAATCACCTGTCCAACAAAAATGAGTACTTCAGGGGAGAAATGGGCATTCAATGAAATAAAGGATTTTCGAGCATTTTTGATGAAAAGACCAGAGCAGGAAAGAAAATTTGACTTTCAAACACAAGAATCAAGGGAAATATTAAAAGGTAAAGAGGAAAGAGAAATCATAAGGGACTTACTAAAGTTGAACTGTTTACATTCCTACATGGATAGATAATATCTGTAACTGTTGAAACTTTTCTCAGTACTTGAGTAGTTAGAGGGACTATATACATATAGACAGAGGGCACAGGGTGAGTTGAATAGGAAGGGATGATATCTAATAAAATAAAATTAAGGGGTGAGAGAGGAATATATTGGGAGAAGAAAGGGAAAATAGAATGGGGTAAATTATCTCTCATGAATGAGGCAAGAAAAAGATTTTTCAGTGGAGGGGAAAAGGGGGAAGGTGAGAGGGAAAAAGTGAAATGCACTCTCATCACATTTGGCTTAAGGAGAGAATAACATCCACACTCAACTTGGTATGAAAATCTATCTTACACTCCAGGAAAGTAGGGGAGAAGGGGAGAAGGGGGTATGTAGCACATGATAGAAGGGGGAGCATGGGAGGAAGGTGTAATTGGAAGCATACACTTCTGGGGAGTGACAAATCTAAAGAGAGAATAGAATAAAAGGTGGGCAAGACAGAATGGAGGGAAATATAATTAGTCCTTCACAACATGACTTTTATGGAAGTCTTTTGCAGAAATAGACATGTAGTTGAATACTGAGTTGCTTGCCTCCTCAGTGGGGAATGGATGCGGAGGGAGGAAGGGAAAGAAAGTGGAACTCAAAATTTTGAAAACTAATGTTAAAAATTGTTTTTACATGCAACTGGGAAATAAGAAATACAGGTAATGGGATATAGAAATCTATCTTGCCCTATAAGAAAATAGAGATAGGGATAAGAGAAGGGAGGGGCATGATAGAAGGGAGGGTAGATTGGGGAAGGGTTAATCAGAATACACAGTGTTTTGGGGTGTTGGGAGGGGACAGATGAAGAGAAAATTTAGAACTCAAAATCATGTGGAAATGAATGTTGAAAACTAAAAATTTATTCCTGTTTAAAAAAATACAAAAAACCCAAACAACTTGGTTGTTTGTAAGAACAAATCCACTCTATTTCTTAGCTCTGAGGAACCATTTGAAGAAAGGGAAGTTTGAAGTAGTTGAATAAAGTAAGAGGCAGTAAGGATAATTGTTTTTTTTTATGAAGTTGTAATTTGTAAAAATATAATTCCTACAATGTAAGAATCTTTGGATATATTCTCAGACATCCATTGAGGGTACTGAGAGAAATGTCCCTATCTCCTTAAAACTCAGTTTAACTAATATGAATCAAATTAATGGTAGTAAATTCAAGCAATCAAATATGTCATTGCTGACTCCATAGGAAAAAGGTTACCTTTAGTATTTAGGGTATAACTATGACAGAATCCCTTCTATCATGTGCTACAGAGAGTTCAAGAGTTGGAAGGGACCTTAATGACGACTTGGTCACTTGATACATTTCATTTCTCTGCTCATCTAATAGGTTGCTCACAATATTCCTGGAAACTAAGCAGTAATTCAGTCACTTCTCAAAGACCCTGCAGGAGAAGTAACCTGTCATTCTTTCAGGTAACTCATTTCACTTTAGACATTATCAATTGTTAGATTATGTGTTTCATTTCAGCTTAAATTTGCCTCTTTGCAGTTTTCACCTGTTGATTATGGCCCTGCCCTATAGGAGCAAACAGAACAAGTTTAATCTCTCCTCAACATGATAGCATTGAAAACTTGAGGGTAGTTACCATCCCTCACTGAGTTTTCCCTTAGTCAGACTACACAAGACAATTTCTTTTCACTAATCTTCATATGTCGTGAACTCAAGGTCCTTCTCCATTTTAATATCCAAGCTAACCAATGGTGACCAGAGCTATATAAAATACTCCAATTGAAATCTGATGAAATCAGAGCAGAATATGATTTTTCCTAGAAGTTATTCCTCCCTCAATACATTAAAACCTCAATTTAGTCTTATTTGAGTTATATCAATTTGCTGATTGATATTAAGCCTGAGGTCCACCTTCTTTCTTTATCTTATGCTTTTGAAGTTGATTTCCCCACATAAAGTATGGATTTCATATTGTTAGGATACCCCCTTTGATACAGTTTGCTATTTTTGGATCCTGACTTAGTCATCCTGTATATTAGCTATTCCATTCCAACTTTGTGTCATCTTCAAATTTTATAAGCATATAATCTATGACCTAACCTAATTCACTGATAAAAATATTTAATAGAACAAAGTCAAGCATGGATCTCCAGGGTAATTTGATATGAATCAGTCACATTGACAATTATCTATTAACACTTACTTTTGAGTCTAATGATTCATACATTTCCAAAGTGTCCTCTACTTGTCTGTTTCAATAACTCATTTTTAAAGTAAAATATTATTTATTTCAATGAACAAAAATTAAGTTTCCCCATGTCCCACTGCACATTTGATAAAGGAAAAAAACACATTAACAAATAGGCAAAGTCAAACAAAACCAAATTTCTATGTTGCCTATATCCAAAACTATATAACCCATTTTAAATCTTGAGTGCATCAGATATTTGACAAAAGGTGACTGGGATTTAATTCTTCCCTTATGAAATGTCAAAAGTAACTATAATGTCTTCCCCATCAGTGATTCTTTTGGTGTTTTCTCTTAGTCTTCCAGTTGCCATGAGTAAATCTCTAATAGCCATCAAACATTTTAATATTATATATATGTAATTTCACTTGTAGACTTATGAAACATTAAAGGAAATGTTCTAAAAGGTAGTAATACTGTCATTCTCCAACAGACAACTTAAGCCAAATGTCATAACTAAGTGAAAAAGTATCCATTTGCCAAGTAATGGCAAAGTTATCTCCACATATAATGAGAATAATTTGTGACTTTTAGATTCCCAAGGTTTTGGAAACCTAGAGAATAATCTTATAATATTTCTACATGCAACTACTGTTATCACACTATATTCTGTGTCTGAAAAACTAGAATCATTTTCTTATGATCAGGAACTAGCCTTTTCTCAAAAAGCAAAATTCATTTTTAAAGTATTGCTTTTATGATGAATCTTTAAGTAGCAGCTCTTCTTAAATACTGCAATAGTTTCAAGAGTGTAATATTTTAATCTTGATGACTGTCCTTTAAACTTTGAGGGGTTCTTAATCTGGTAAACATGAATTTGTTATATGGATATAGATTATCTACCTATATCTTATATTCATTAATGTGTTTCATATGTATTTATAAAAATGTGATATCATGAAATTTTTTTCATGCACATCACAAACATACATATACCCATAAATGTTTATCAAATAGATCATAGATTGATATAGTATATATGTAACATAATTATATACAATATGTGCATATGGAACAAATTTGTAGATGATTATATATGAGATTCATGAATTTGTTCTAATATAGATATACATTAATATGATATATTCTTATGGTATCCATGAATTCATTTTATTATACATATGTGCATAATGCATGAACCTTAGATTAACAACCTCTAAAAGTTAGACCCCCTAAAATATATTTATACACATATTTACAATAGACTAATATATACACATATGTATGAATGTATGTGGGGATACACACTAATATTGAAATTTATAGTTGCTATCATATATAGACAGATGATAAATAAGTATATTTCAATATAATTGATTTCCTTTGTAATCCTGTGTATTTTATGCCTGTCAAAACATTCTGTACAGGGGTCCACAGGCTTTGCCAAAATATCAAAAATTCAGCGACCCACAAATCAAGCTTAAGATTTCCTGCTTTAAGGAAATAAACAATTGCATGATAGAATTGTGAAAATACAACAAAGCGATACTATTTAGAAAATGCAAATTTCTAAGCATATCTCCAATTTTTTCCTCCTCTAAATGTGTGCCATTATATATTCAAAGTTCATTTGTAAAAATTATTAATAATCTGTCAGTCTACTTTCTTTTTATTTCCATCTATTTCCAAATATTCATAAAATGGGACACATATTATAGATAATAGTAGTCAGACAATAAATGAAATGTAGAAGACAAAGGAAAGTGTGCAATTTTCCATCTGTTTAATTATATCCATGAATTCTCAGTTAACAAAGAACAAATAAAAGTATTCATACTTGATTTGATTTAATCCTTATTGCTATTCTACTGTAATAATGGAATTTAAAAAATTTCTATTTTATTTTCCAAATCAGTTATTTTAAATGTATGTCCATGAATGTCCATGTTTAAAAACTTTACATGCCCCTAACCCCAAACTGCCATGGCAATTGTGAGTAAATTACTTGATACCAAATCTTGCTAAAGAATTAATTCTGTAAAAAAATGACTAAAGAAATTGAAATACTAAATACAGCCACAAAATATTGAAAGGAAATACTGTCAAAAAATGAAACAGAAAAATTAATGATTTTGTGATGCTTTACTAAAGTATTTTTACTCCTACTTCAGAAAAGTATATTGGGAGCTTCCAAAATAATACAGACCATGATCTTCAAACACAGCATTATCATCAGTAACTCTGCATCAATACATGGTAGCAATAGTGCTCTGTGGAGTTTTAGCCGTCCTTTGGAAACTTTCATTATTATAGGAAACTTTCTTTCATTACTGTCAACATATCATTTCATCTTTCTCATGGGAAAAATAACTTCAAATTATTTCTATTTAACACAATTTCTCTTTCATAAAGAAACCTCATCCTGGCAATGTTCTATACAATTGATAAGATTTTATGGAGATTCTAATATGGGACTCTAGAGGGAAAAAAATGGACTATTTTCATGGGAGAGGATAGAAGGACCAAAAGCACATTGGAAGTAAGAAAAATAGAGGGACAGAGAGAGAAAAAGAGAGAGAGAGAGAGAGAGAAATAGAAAGGAAAGGAAAGGAAAGAAGAAAACCAGGATAATAGCAGAGAGGGAAGAAAGATATAAGGTGAGTCTTTTACATTTCTTTCTACCTCATAAGAAATACTTCCTAATGATTAATAGTGGATTTTTTCAGGATCACAAACAGGACTTTTCCCTTTTCAAACTGAAGTTGCCAAATTACTATTTTTTTATTTCAAAAAAGAACATGAGACTATGGTTCTATTTTTGCAGAACATGTCATTTCATGATGGTACACACTGATCATGTTAATCTGAGGCACATTCATAAAGCCTGACAGTTTAGTCATTGTCAAATTCAATTGAAATTTAGTGCTTTCTCTCTCACTCTCTCAGGTGATGGGAATGGTGTTCAAATTATCAGTCTAAGAACCTTAGGCAAAAATGTCAAGCATTAGTTTGGAGCACTGATATCCCAAAGACTGAAGGAGGCAAGTCAGTTGCATGCATGAATTTTCAGATCAAGAGATCAGTAATAAATTAAACCTCAAATTATGGAGGTATGCTGAAGAAGGTGACCATTTATCTGACTTAATTTTTCTCTGTAAAACTTATCATTGGCTCTAGAGCTGGAAAGAATCTCAGAAGACATTTTGTCCAACTTCATTTTATATATGAGGAGAATGAGACTCAAAGAGATTAAGTGACATGTTCATAGAGATAGAAAATGGCACAGACAACCTAGATCCCACAACTCCTTACCTGGGATTCTTTTAACAACTTTTTACTGCCTCCTCTATGATAAAAACTCACATTCTTCACCTCTTCCTACATTGAATTCTGATGTAGTACTTGACCAGGTCTGCCATGGAAATTGCTAATTGAACCATGCCCATGAGGCTGTGGGTTTAGATATCACCCTGTTTGCCATCAGTCCTTTTCAAGATGAGTCTACCTTAAACTTAACATAGTCTTGCTTTTCTCTGCCAGATAAAAAAAATAGATAGGAAGAATATATAATCCAGGAGATTGTATCTACTAGATTAATTTGGAATCTACTATTATAGGTCCAAGAAGTCATGA